>PVIR01013930.1:28521-41408 GCA_004026965.1 Petromus typicus | reverse complement strand
TCACTCCCATAGAGAGAGGCTTGATTGAGTGAAATGGTGCAGGCAAAGAACACTTATACCACCAAAGCCCAAGCGTGAGGAGTGCTCTCCATAGTCCACCATACGGGAGACTCCAGCTCCAACAAGTCCTTGGCCTACAAAGTACTATCTTTTCTATACTGATCTCCTTTGTTTTCTTGGTAAAGTTTCAAATGCCATGTCAAATAAAATTGGTGAGAGTGGACATCTTTGGCTTGTTCCTGGTCTTAGAGTGAAAGCTTTCAGCTTTTCCCATTTAATATGGTGTTGGCCATTGTTTTCTCTTAAGTGGACTGCAGTAGATTCAAGTTAGGTCCTTCTATTCCTATTTTATTCAAAACTGACCATGAATGCACGATGGATTTTGTCAAATGCTCATTTTGCATCTACTGATATAGTTATGTGGTTTTGTCCTTGCTTTTATATATACTATGCACTATACTTATTAATTTGCATTAATTAAAAGAAACATCTACTTGGCCAAAATATATGTTTTTTTTTGGGGGGGGGTTGAGACAGGGTCTCGCTTTGTAGTTCAGGCTGGCCCTGAGTTCAGCCTCAAACTCACATTACAGCAATCCTCCTGCCTTTGCCTCCCAAGTGCTGGGATGACAGGCGTGAGTCACCATGCCCGGCACTGTGATATGTGGTACTGATTGCTGCAGGGGTGAGTCTCTACCCCCAGTATTGTTATGTGGTTACCAGGGATCGAACCCGGGCCTTTACACTTGCAAGACAGGCGGCGGAACCACTGAGCTATATCCCCGGCCCCAAAATATATGTATTTTTTTTCTGTATGTGATTTGTTGCATTCTATTTGCAAATATAAAAATTTTTGTATCAATGTTCACTAAGGAAATTGCCCTATAATTTTCATTTGGGCACCAGAGTGATACAGATTCCCAGAAATAACTTTGAAAGTGCTCTTTCCTGTTCAAGTTTATTGAAGAGTTTGAGTAATATTGAAGATAGAATGTCTTTAGAGTTCATGTCAAATTCATCCATGAATACATTAAGCACAAATACTAATGACAGAACAAAAATCCTGTCTAAAATAGACTAGGAGCTATACACTAAAACCAACCAAAATACAGTGATGTTAAACTTAAGTACTTGTGTATAATCAATGTTTCAACATATGATACTCAACTGAGATGTTTATGGTTCTGAAAATCAAAAAATCAAGTCAGTAAATAAATACAGCCAACCCTTTGTATGTGCCATCATGGGTTGGAACTTGCCCTCTGAGACATCCACGCTAAAGTCCTTGGACTGAGTGTTTCAATTGCTCATGGTTGGTTCTGAGAATGCAGAAGCTGTGAATAAGGATAAGAATTGAGGTAAGATTTTAAAACAGCTTCCATAAGAATGCTTTACTAGCAATAATAGCTCTTTTCAAAGCAAATCAAAAAATTGAAAATTTTAGATAAGTCCTAGAAATTATATAAAACACCACATGAAAATACATAACTATAAAATGCAATTTAAAAATTGAAAACTGGTGAGAAATGTTGACTTAATATTACAGTGCTATGTCCTAAGATGTAATCAGTAAAAGGGAAGACCAAACATTTGTCAGATCAGAACAACAACAACAAAAATGAAAACACTTTTCTTAAAAATAAAAAGAAAAAAAAAATGGTGCTTATTTGTGTACCACTCTGGAACAATAGGTTAAATTCACAGTGGTGTATAATTGTGGTCTTGGAAAGAGGATAAACAGAGGAGTGTAAATGTCCTCCCAGTGACAAAGGTTGTAAAATTCTCAAATTTAGCACAAAGTCAAGCAAATAGGGTAGGGCCTATGAATCACACAGAAAGAAACATGCTCACTCTAACTAAATCTTTGAAAACAAAACAGTGTATTAAGCATCTATAGAGACACATTGATTACTGAAGAAAATCTGTTTTGTATATTCAGTGAATATGGAAGCCAGAATGAAAAGTGCATAAAGAAAAAATATTAAAAACCAAACGGAGAGCTCATTCAACAAATACAAGAAAGACTAAAATACTATTTAAAAAAAAAAAAAAACTATCAAACCGATATTAATATTGCTCTGCTTTCTAGAGTTTTCTCTCACATTCCCCAGAATTCCAGGGTCCCTTTCAGTGCTCATAACAGAGCATGGATTTTACACAATAAGGTGATACTGGTGTTCTTTTATTTATATTTATTTATTTATTTATTTATTTATTTATTTATTTATTGAGACAGGGTCTCACTTTGTGGTTCAGGCTGGCCCTGAGCTCAGCCTCGAACTCACATCACAGCATTCCTCCTGCCTCTGCCTCCCGGGTGCTGGGATTACAGGCGTGAGCCACCACACCTGGCACTGTGGTATGTGGGTACTGGTTGCTGCTGGGCATGAATCTCCATGCCCAGTATGGTATGTGGTTACCGGGGATCAAACCCGGGTCCTTGTGCTTGCAAGACAGGCCCCGGTAAGTTGCAGACTCAGACTGGGCCCCAGTCCGAGTGCCAGACACATGTGGCCTTCATGAGTATGTTCTGTTTCACTTCTTTCTCAGATAGAAAAATGTTGCTTTTGTTCCTGCTGTTGTTGGTTCATGGATTATTGTTTCTCTCCCTCAGCTCCTGCTTTGATACATTTCTCCAAGTCAAATAAGGGTTTCAGTGACTTAGAACAGAGAGTGAAGAGGTGTTGGTGGAGAAATTTTTGTTAAGTTTCATAGCATTTTGTCTTTTAGTTTAATTTAAATTTAAAATTGTTTTTTTACTAATACATATCTGTAGTGTATACCTTCTACTTTCCTATATCCAAAAGCTCTATTTCCTTTTTCCTTCCTTGCCTCCCTACTCTTTCCACCTTCCTATTTGATCAAGATCTCCCTCTACCTTACTCTATATATTTTTCTGTTCTTTATTTATACTTCAGGATTCTCATATAAAGGAAACAATGCAACAGGTAAGATGACATGTCTGATCAATTTCAATTATTTTTTTGGTCTCAAGGTGCATTCACTGACCAACAAATGCCTCAAGTTCATTAATTTTGCTTATTAAGTCCAACTGTAACACTTGAGAAGAGTCTAGTTGCAAATCCACCTGCCCAAAGTCATTGAAATATTGTATTCAGAAGAAAGGAACAGAGCTAATGATCAAGCAAATGCCTTTTCATGAAATGGATGTACCAATTTGGATACGTACATGAGCTGCAAAGAGTTGAGCATCTTATGAGAACTTTGATTTTCAGTGTGTCTGTAGCTACAAAAGTACACACTGATAGTGTTAGAGCACATGGAAGATTTCCTGAACTTTTGAAAGTTAAAAAAAAGAAATTGAGGGTGAAAGTTAGACTGACTTCAGAGTTTTTGTTACAATTCTAAGTACTAGAATGCAATAGGATATCATCTGCAGTCTGACGGGTAACAATTTTGAATGCAGAATTATACACAGTGTCAAATTAGTATTTATGAAGGTAACTGGATGTCACTGTCAGATACCAAGGAATTAAGAATGTGTGTCGACCAAGAACTGTCCCTGAATAATTTGATGGGTGATTTACTACAGCAAATAAAAAAAGTTAAAGAGATAGGGAAGCAGTTCTCTGAAAGATTTGATGGCAATCATTAAAACTAGTCATAAAAGATGAAGTCTAAAATTGCTACCTGTATGGTGATGAAAAAGCAAAATAGATTTGTAAACTAGATCTAAAATTTTCCATTTATGCAATTTTAAACTGTCAAAGTACATGTCAAATATTCAAGGTATTAAGCAAATAAATACTATTTTCTTTCCACTATGTATTATTATGAATAAAGATGAATTTTATTAAGAAAACTATGTATTAGATAAAAGAGCTTTATCAGTGTGAGCAAGATAAATACAGTAAAGACCCAAATGCTAATCTGACAAAATTGGAATATAGCTCATGTTTATTCCCATGTAAAAAACTAGAAAGTTCAGAGTGTGAATACTGATAATGAAGGCAAAAATCAACATTATATATATATATATATATATATATATATGTTAGAAGGGGGTGGATATATTTGAAATACTGAATTTGGAAAATCATTACATGGTAGTTCTTACAAGTCAATGACTTGTCCCTGAATTGCAAACAAAGCAGGTTAGTTTCTAGAATATTCCTAGATCCCAAAATTTAAAAGAAGTAAAGAAGAATAAGAAAAAAAGCACAGAAAAATAATTTTAAAAGATATTTCACATCTTAGAAACATTATCAGAATTAATATGTAAGCTTTTTTCTCTATCTTGATGTGAGGAGTAGTTTTACTGCTGTGAATTGAAATAGATACACATATTTCAACACACACTTAATGTATATTGTGTACTTAAAATTAATTTACAAGTGGCAGTCTTCAATTTGATTCCCATTAAAAAATTAAAATTCCAGAGAATTAAAACAATATGTTCAAAATAGGATATGTACATAGAAAGGACCCAATACATAGCAGAAGTTTTTAAAAAGTTACTGCCTTCCAAATATAAAATATTCTTCTTACCTAATAGATTTATTTCCCAAAAAATTATCCCAAATCTCTTTGGTTCATCAGGCCTTTCCACCATGGAAATTTGCCTTTAAAGCTAGCAAGGAGCTCACAGGCAGTGGATGGAAATCCCTGAAATTAGGAGCCAAATTAAACCTCTATTTGTTTAAATCATGATGGGTGGATACAGTTTCTCAGCAACTGGAAACCTAACAGAATAGGAGATTTCAAGTCATCACTCAAGTTATAGAGAAAAACAAATTATTGTGATAGTTATGACAGAAAATTGTATCTTTTGCCCACATAGTTCAATGTTCAAATTGCTCACAGTTCTTGAGAAAGGTAAAGAAAATAACTGAAATTTTAAAGTCAAATATATCTAAATTGTGATATAACCTTAAATTCTGGTGAGCCTAAAAAGGTCTTTTCCCTTTTCATTCTTATTTTTCAGTAGGCCATAGATTATCTGCCTTGCAGTCACCAAGAGAAACATGAAATGAAGATATGTCCACTTTTACAAGCTGTTAAGTGGAAATTTTGCAGCCTTAACTGAGATTGGTACTACAGGTAATTTCCACATGTTTGACTACCTAAATATCTCCTATATATCATTTATACTAGGTGAACTCTCTACTGGAAGGGACATTGGGGAAATACTAAAGATGAACATTAGTGGGAATATATATCATCAGACACTACTTATAACCAAATACTTCAATATTGACTGGAGATACATTAACAAACTGAAACATCTTCATTCATTATCAAATAAAGTAAATAAAATTTATATCCACCAAAGGCCTTATACTGAGTTTCTTCCATTTACACAGATTACTGATTTAGGTTCTTACAATATATGTAAAAGTCAGATATTGTTCACTATACATTGAAACAAGGTATTTTTAGATTTCTCAAACTTGGCTTTCACATTCCCATTGTATGTGTTTTTTCCTTTTACTGTATATCTCTCTTTCTCCTCTGCCCCTGTTTAAGGCTATAGGTAATCCAACATGCTCTTGTATTACTACTAGTCATGTACCTGAATGATGGTGTGCTTACTCTCAGGGACTCGGGATAAAGTTCAATGGCACCACACCTGCCTGGTATCCACAAGGTCCTAAGTTAAATTCCTGGTTAAAAAAAAAAAAAAATTCCCTGCTCTCTTAAACTATTGCTCGAACATCCAATTTACATAATTGTATGCAGTTTAACTCCAAGGAAATATAAATGAATGAACTGACTGTGCTGGGTTATGTCTGTTTTGAATATTCAATCATAAAGTGAAAAATGAGAATAATAGATAGTTACATCAAAGCACCTTCCCTATCACATTCTTTTCAATATGAAAAACTTTATTTTGCAATGAAATCAGATATGCAAATATTACTGAGTTGCAGTGAACTAAATTCTCTGAGAAGTCCCAGAAACAAGGTAACTAGCACTCCACTGAAAATGGTCACATTCTTTGTGTATATTCTAGTTTCTTTTCTTAAGGAAGATTCATTTCTTTTTGACAGAGTAAGATTTACTTTTCTGCAGGATGAGAGTAGAACATTATTGCTGGTGTAGGTTTCTCCAGATTTCTCAAAAGACAGTTTGCTTACTGAGCTAAAAAAGAACCACTCTTTTTCTGACTGTGTTACTAACACTGTTGAACAAAGGATAGTCTCAGGATGTTTGATTTGTCCATGGAAGTGAATTACATAGGGTAATAATTATGTGTCCTTTGTTTTATCAAGTATAATAATAAAAACTAAACATAAAATATATAACAGATTAGGTCCTGGGACATGATCTATAAGTTCAAATTTAAGTTCTTTTCTTTCTTCTTTAGGTAAATTAGTTGAGAATTTGCCTGATTGCTGAGTTTCAGGGACCTTACTTATAGCATGATTAAGATGACAAAACTGTGCCTGTAGTGGAGAAAGAGTGGAGGGACTAAAGCTTATTTGATTTAAAGAAGAAAAACATATGTCATAAATGTTTTATTTGAAGTTATAGATTCAAGGGCCATTGTCACTTATTTTCTTCAGCAAGCCAGAAAATCTCTGAAATACTTTTACTTATGCTTATTTATGCTTATTTCCTATGTTATCTAGGGTTTTGAATACTTTTATGAAGCTATTATCATTACCTGATTCCAAACATCATTTTAACATTATGCTGATCAAGACTGACACTAAACATATTGATCAATACTGAAGCTAAACATTTATAAATGAGACTTTCATTTTTCAATGCAAATCAACACCACAAAATAGTGATAAACTCTGCACTGGATGACCATGTGGCTGTGGCTTGGATAGAGGGACAAAAGAGAAACATGAGTGTAATAGTTTCTAATCTACCAGGCAAGGACTAAGTGTTCTTGAGCTCCAGTAGCACATAATGGCAGCACTGTATGAAAATTATTCTAAATGATCCATGACAATTTGGTTATAGCAGCCAGGCTTCGAAAAGGCAGCCAAACAGTGACAATATCATGTCGCTGAAAGTCAGCCAATCAATAAAGCAACACCATAGTTACCAGGTTAGAGATATGTAAATTTAAATTTTGTACTCCCAAAGCACAACCATTCACTTTCTTTGGATATGACACTTCTCAACCGTTTCTGTAGCTTTGCCTTCATTGAGTGATAATTTCATTTTCTTTCTTCTCTCCTCCCCCTTATATCTTGTTTTTGGTCCTTCCTTTCTTCTTTCCTTTTTCATTTAAAAAAAAAATTTTTCTTCACATTTTTTTTTTATCTTGAACTGAAGTCTGTCTCTATGTTGTCTGTATTTAATGATTCAATTTAATGCACATCTGGTTATAAGGTCCCAAACCAAAGGTAAAAATAAGTATATCTTATAAATTGTTTCATTTTTATGTTTGTGTATATATATATGCATATATATTCAAGATCTTTATGTATATGATGAAACTCAAAAGAATTATACAATAAAATTCACATATAATGATATACATTTATATTCTATATTTCTGCTTCAAAACAGCTAAATCTGCAATGTTGAGAATGACAAACAGACACAGTAGTAAATATAATACAGAAGAAAGGTTTTATATAATTTTCTCATTATTGACTACTGAAATTTTAGAAAAATACTGAAAAGAGAAACTTCAACATGGCCTTGATTTAACAGTTGATTGACATCACATTGATACCTCCTTAAGAAGATCTATTTCTTCCCCTTCATGTTTTTCTGAGAAAATATATTTTCCTTCTAAAATGAGAACATTCTCCACAAAAATAAAGAGCTATGTATGAAATGTATAATGCAGAGCAATGCTTTAGGGGGCATGTGTGGGTTGGGAGAGAATAAAGTGTTTGGCAAAAGAATTTGTTCATGTTCTTGTGTTTACAAGCTGAAATATATCAAAGGAAATAAAATCTCATGATCTTATCCTAGAGAGATGCCAGCTACCAGGAAGAAAACACTTAGGGGCTTTAGTAAAACTCATAGAATAGGTCAGTTAAATGCAAATTTTAAAACTCAAAGGTTGGTTTTAATCCACTTTGCTTCCTTGGAAGAGAGTTTAAGCCTCTCAAAATTCCAGGAGGCTCATATATTTAGAGCTTGTTGAAATCCTATTAAACCAAAGAGGGATTATGTGGATTAATAGAAAGAAGTAGGGTGTTTTTTCTTTGTTTTAACATAACATTCTCTGAATCATTTTTGGTTATTAGTCTTTAGTATGAGTCTTTTTGAAACTTTACTCTTCATAAACTGTTATAAAACCAGATGAAGGAAATTGATAGATAATAATTTTAGTGACAAATTGTATACAAAAAGGTCATTTAAATATTTTATTTATAGCTATATGAAATAGAAGAATGGATCAAGGTTAAAAATTAAACTGCAGAGAGAGTTGTGTAGGCCATATTCACCAAGTGTTTACACGTGAAATAAAAAAGAAATCACCAGCTCTATTAAATTTCTTGATTTGTTTCATCATTTTTCAGTTAATTTGACTGATTTTGGGTTTTGTTTTCTTCTTCAAAAGATGTGTACTTGTGGCTGAAGATTAGGTTTAATAATAGGACCCTTGGTAAGCATGTGTAAAATTTGAAGTAAAACCCCTTTTATTGATAAAAATACAGACATGCACACATGTACACACATATTTATGTGTATTATCTTTTATTCTGGGGTAAATTTAAAAACAACATATTAATGAGATTGAGATTTATAAATTCATAGCTGTAAAAAGGAATATATACCTTTTCATATGTACAAATAACAGTCAATACATTAACCCTTATATGCAAATGTGCATAGCTGTATAGTTACACATATAGTTCTTGCATACGTACCTATGTATAGTTAGGTTAAGTGTGTGAATCTTCTTCATTTAATATTTCTGGAGAAGAAAAATCATAATGGATATCTATTGTTTGAATTTTGATTAACAGGTGAAGTGTACTTATTTATTTGTTTGGGTATGTAAACTCCATTTCAAGGGAGGATATATGCACAGTGAGCATTAATGAACATGAAGTTTCCCAAGTGCTGTCCACTAAGAAGCTCTTTATAAGCTGGTGGCACTGAAAACACACACATCAATAGAAAAGAAGACATTTCTTGCAGACTGGCACTCTACTATGTAGAATGCATAATGTTGAATGAAATAAAACAGAATCACAAGCTTAAATACAACACGAGTTCTTTTTAGGAAAAACCAAGAGTACATAAAGAGCAAAAAAACAGGTAATAGAAAATAGAGAGATCATGTTAGAATGGGAATGGGACAAGACGTTTGGAAGTGGGAAAAGTATGTCAGGAATTTGGGATGTGTTGTGTACATATACCAATTTCAACAAATAATTTATTCATTATGTACTACAAAGATGAACTAATAAAAGAAGTTTCAAAGTGTATAAGTATATTAAAAAGTACATTTTTTAGATGAACCTGAGTATTTTCACTTTTAGTGTTTAAAACTAAGTTTTTCTATTCTTGTAATTCTGTTGCTGATGTACATTATTCCTGGAGAATAATGGTTTAAGTGGTTTAAACATTTTTAATAATGGTTATTGTGGTTTAAGATCTGCTCTGAAGTATCCCCCCACCCAATGACAGTGTTATTAAAAAACATAGAAACATAAATGAGTTCTAGAATTGTATGTTATATATTGTGAAATAGAAAATACTCAAAGTGAAAGAGGGTGAAAGGAGAAAATAATGAGATTATAACAAAAAAGAAAGGAAACAAATTTTATGTATATGGGGGTTTAGGATGGATAGGGTTATGGGAAAAAATGAGAATTAAGTTGTGCCTTATACTAGTACAAATTCCCATTGTGGAATGCAATCATGATGTGTACATGTAATGTACCAATAAAGATTTCAATTAAAAAAACACATAGCAACATAGGCCAAGTAAGGAAAAGAAAGAGAGAAATACCCTAGAGAGCAGCTCTGTTGTCCCAACATTTGTCCTCAGATAAATATAGACTTGATACTTAAAATGTGTAACCTATGTCAAAGGAGCAATAATTAAACTGCTCGCGCTTAACTTTTCAAATGAACCATTTTCAGAATGAATGACTGAGGCTAAACAAGGCTCTTGGCATTTGAGACCATCCTTTTATGATATTAATCTCCAAGACTTTCCCATTCAACAAGACTTTTTCTTCACACTTTTGTCAACTTTGAAGGAAATATGTTATTTCAGCAAATGATAAGTTTAGCACCACATTGAAATTTCAAACTGTTGCTAAAGTTTGTTCAATTATTTTGGTCATTGACTAAAAATGGTTAACTCTGAGGATGCATAAAAGCCTTAAAGGAAAATAGAGAATTTGAACAAAGTTTCTATAGCAGAAATGGCTGACATTGGCAGTACAGCATTGAACATTAGAAGTTAGTCTATGTCACAAAAGCAAGACTATAAGATGGTTTAAAAATCACTATTTTATAATTATATAGTATAAATTGTATATTATATATAATAGATATTATATACCTATTATATAATATATTTTATTCATTTAAAGGCAAATGTGAGCACATTTACTTGTATAGAACAATTTTCATGTCCTTTTTCAGAACAAATATTTCTTAGATTAGTTAATCTATAAATAAGAGAATTCACTTTATTAGTAACTACTAATATCTTTCCAAAACTCTTATAAAATCAAATTTAATTTTCACATATGCATAAGATTCTCTTTATTATATCTCAAAATATACATGTACAAGGCACAAAGCTTGCACTAAAATTTATACTTTTGGGAAGTTTGTTATAACATCTATTTTTGTGGCTACGCCTACTTAGCAGTGGGCAAGAAAGGGATGGAAGGCAGATTTATGAGAAGATGGGTGGTAAACCTCACAGTTTCCACCTATGAACACTCTTGCCACATTATCTTTTAAAAATGGTTGTCTTTTACTAACTTTTCAAGTTTTTCTCATGCTTTTTATGTGCTTAAATTTACATAAATATGTTAATCTTATATTCATTCATTTGATCACTTACTCATTCTACAAATTCTTCCGGGTCTCCTGCGTGTTAAATATTGACTTGCTTAGGTTACAAAATTATAAAAACAGAGATTGAAAAAGAAATAGGAAAATAGGCTCTGTGGTGAAGCTCATAATTAAGTAAGAAATGAAGTAAAACAAGTAGCTAATAATACTCAAGCTAAGACAAGGGAGTCCCAAGTAAGTCAGCAAATGGGAAAAGGAAGAGATTGTCAAAAAAAGTCTGGGAGGAGTTTAAATTAATATGAATATCAGTGTATTTTTTTAGACCCAATAAAGGAAATAAAATGAGAAAAAAATTTTCAATGTCAAGGTGAAATGGATCTGGGGACAGAGGCCAAAAAAGACTCCCAAAGATCTTCTTGAGGTGGTTAAGTTAATAAGAGGTAATAAATTTCTTGAAAATCAACCAAAATTTGGATGAGATTTGATACCTATTATTTTACTATAAGTATTAGTTTTCTAACAAATAAATACAACAAAACTTACCTAATAATTCTTGATTTCTGCATACAAAAATCTTCAAATAATTCCCCTGTTATGTTATGTCAAAGTTTTAAAATTTCTGAAATGTATAAGATATTAAGATTTAGATGATAAAAACTCTTATTGTAAACAATGACCCTAGAATTATCAATCTGACACATATTTGTGAAGTATACATGCATGATTTAACAAATAATCATTACTTTAGCATAAAATATATATGGCCCCACTATGAAATAAAAGGGGTGGCCCTGGAAAAGAAAAATTAACTTTTTTTCTTTGGAAATGGGAAGAAATTACATATTTAAGATCCACATCCAAATCTATACTGATGTTTTGACAATGTTTTTTTGGACTTTTTACATGACCCATCTTCTGGTGTTTCCCATAAGAGTAACGCAACTGTTTGTAGGATAAATAATTAATTATTTTTAGAGAAGAAAATTTACAAGATAAGTTTGGATTCAGCAGTCACACTTTAGGTTTAGAAATTCTTTATACATTTATTTTATTTCATAGTTCTGAATATGAGTCTATGCTAAAATAAACTATATACAATAGTTATATGATAACTTGTTAAGTTCATCTTATTGGATGTCAATGTCAAGGTCTATTTGGCTATATCTGAGGTTATTACCAGTATATAATTTACCATATAACAATTCTTGTTTTCTATAATCATATCTAAATGATAAACACTGGTGAATGCATATGTTCTTTCTTTTTTTATTAAATGAACTCATAATTTCCAAAATTTCATTCTGAAGCAATAATCTCAGGGGAACTCATTTACACCTTCAGTTTCCCATACTAGAAAAATGATATGATATAAGATGTGTCATGCACAGGAACAAATTCCCAAAGTTGAACGTGATCATAATGCATGTATAAGATGTACCAAGAAAATGTATTTTAAAAAAATAACTTCAATGGTAAGGAATTGTTGAGCAGAAAATTCTTTCCAGTTTGAGTTTTCTAAGTTTTGAATAAGTTGTCTCCATTGGTTAGAATTGCTTTGCTTGATATTCTTTGTCAAGCAGTTTCCTCTTAGGATAGATTAAGGCACTTGCAAGAATCAGTATAATTTCCTGAACATTATAAAAGGAAAACAAGGCAATGAATGCATATTGCATAAAACCTTTTATGCAGGGCGGGGGAGTTAGCTCAGTGGTTCCAGCGCCTGTCTTGCAAGCGCAGGGGCCCGGGTTCGATTCTCCGGTAACCACATAACAATACTGGGTGTGGAGACTCACACCTAGCAGCAACCAGTACCACATACCACAGTGCCGGGCGTGGTGGCTCACGCCTGTAATCCCAGCACTCGGGAGGCAGAGGCAGGAGGATTGTGATGTGAGTTTGAGGCTGAGCTCAGGGCCAGCCTGAACCACAAAGCGAGACCCTGTCTCAAAAAACCTAAAAAA
>PVIR01013930.1:9391-28421 GCA_004026965.1 Petromus typicus | reverse complement strand
GAGAGGTATATGTATTTACTTCAACACTGAAGAATCAAAATACTTATATCTTGGTAAAAATACACATATGTGGGATTTTTCCTTATTGTTATGCATATGTTCATAATTCTGGGATACTGGTGCTAGTACATTTTTAGAAATTTTTTTCAACAAAGATACTTTAAAAATAATAATGTCAGAATGATTTTAGAGATAAGGCAAACTACACTACACATCTTCAAAAGAAAATTTTACTAATTATAACACTTGAGAAACGTGCATGCTGAAGGATATTAATTTTTATCTCCTAATTATGCCTAGTACAATCACAGAGCATTAAAAAATGCTAGTCCTTATTTTCCAAATCATATATATAATTTTTAATAAATAAATAAATAATAAATTATATATATATATATTTATATGTGCATTACATGCTTTTATGATTACATAGCTCTTTATATAATTTAACATCTTTTCTAGATGTCACTACATAATACTTCTTACTTTAAGATAGGATTCCTTGCTAGCACAAGGAGTGGAGAAAGTAGAATGTTTCATGACTAATGTTGAAATAATTCTCTTACAATTTGTCATTTATAAAGATCATTTTCTCTACTGTAATTTCAGGCTTATATTTTCAAGATATCTATTAGAAAAATTACATTGCTAATTTTTTTAGCTAGGAAAGATTTTTAACAACTACTTAAAACAAAATACATGAAAAATAAGAAAACAATAAATTAAATATTTCATTTTCAGGATGAGTTGTGATCCCTACAATAATGTGGATTTGTACATGAAAATATAGCATTCATTAATAAGTTTTAGTCTTATAATTTTATATACTAGATAATTTTGGTATATTATAAAAACTGATAATTAAACAAACTTTAAAATTTGAATACTATTGTTATATTTTATAATTAGCACAATGATAATGATTTGTTGGGAGGTAAGCAAATAAAATGTATTGTAACATTTAATGAATCAAGAAAAAGGAGATATAACTAATATCAAATTAACAAAGACAAGAAAATTGTCTTCAGAAAGAAAATAAAATCAGAAAAGTCAGGAGAAGAAACAACTGTAAGAAATACAGGCATAAATTACATTAATATGATTTCAAAAATATCAAAGAAGAAAATAAAAAGCAAAATTATCAAAGATTACTTAAATTTAAATTACATCAATACAATAGATTCAGGTCTATAATGAGATAAGAGTCCTCAAGTATATTTTATATCATATATATATAATATATATCTTATGTAGATAGTTAGATATCTCAGACAACAATGAGATTCCATTTCACTCCATATATATGTTATATATACACACACACACTACACACACATACACACACACACACACACACACTATTATTTGTATGGACATTATTACTAGTTTCAGGATTCTGATAATGATCTATGACACCTAACACAAGTTCCCCTGGAATAAGGTCTTTATGGGTTTCCACCCAATGTCTTTACTAATGAATTTAGAAGGAACATCAGTGAAATATTTTACCAGTCTTTTCACTTATAAAATTAGAATCAGTGATCTTTGGATGATCATTGAAGAATAATAGTTTATTCATTGACTTTTATCTTAATACTGGAAAGTACAATAAAAAACATAAATGATTACTCGATGTATATTTGCCCAATCATTCTTTTTTTGTGTGTTCCACTATTTACATTTTTTTCACTAAGAAATTTGAGTTTTTTAACAGTTTATTCATTCATGCTTAGTTGTTCACTGTAGAATTCAGGATTTAATGAAAAATTATAAGATCTTTATTTTCAGAATCTTAACTGAAGTATATAAGTGCTATAATTCATCTTGATGTACATCCATGTATAAAATTCCTTATTCTAACAGTCTATTCCACTTTGTCTATATTGTTGCTGTTCTACACACTTATCTTCTTTCAAAAAATTGTTTCGATTATATTGAAACAGAAACATTAAGTAGGACAGGTAGAACTCTTGGCGACAATGGCATAGAGAGAGACTTTATGAAGAAACCCTCAGCAGCATAGGAACTAGCAGAAAGAATTAAAAATTAGGATCTCAATTTATTAAAAAAACTTCTGCACAGAAAGAAAAACCACCAGCAGAGTGACAAGACAACCTACAATATGGGAAAGAAGTTTTATCAACTGTTTCTCAGATACAGGACTACTATCTAGAGTATATAAAGAATTTAAAACAATGAGTCCCCCAAATTTAAATACCTAATTCAAAACTAGGCATCTAAAATGAATAGGCACTTTTGAGATGAAGAAGTAAAAGCAGCTAAGAAACATAGGAAGAAATGTTGAACATCATTGGTTATTAGGAGATACAGATGAAGACAACACTGAGATTCCATTTTACTCCATAAGGAATGGCTGACCTCACAAAATTAACCAACAACAAGTACTGGCAGGGCTGTAGGGAGAAAGGAACCCTTCTCCACTATAGGTAGGAACTGAAGCTGCTATAATGACTATGGAGGTCAGTGTGGAGATTCCTCAAAAAACTAAGATTAGAGACCTACTGGACCTTGCTATTTTCTGCTAGGTATATACAAGAAAGAATTGAAAGACACATATCACAGTGATATATATGCATCCATGTTTACAGCAGCTCAGCTTGCAATAGCTAAATCTTGGAAACAGGCAAAATGCACATCAACAAGAGAAGATTTTTTTAAAATCTTTTAAAATCTTTTTAAAGAAGATTTTTTTTAAATAAAATTGAGTATTACTCTGCCATGGATAATGATAAATTTGAGTCATTTATACTCAAATGGTTTAAACTTTGAGGAGATACTCATAAATGAATTAAATAGGACACAGACATGTAAAAACTATATCATTTCTGTAGTATAAGAATCTGAAGGTGTAAATGAGTTCCAAAATGCATGACAGATAAAATGAAATAGGAATAAAATGTTCGTACAGAAAGAAAAAGGTGGGGCAGGGGAAAGGAAAAAAGGGAAAGAAAAAAATCAATGGGACAAAGGAAAAAAATAGAAATGAACTGTGTATATGGGTTGGGGTGGAAGTTAGTAGAGAAGGCAACAGAAAGAAAAAAAATGAGAATCAACAGGTGTCATACAGAGGTAAAAATTCTCATTGTTGAAAGTGATCATTATATATATATATATATATATATATATATATAAAGTTAAAAATTACTTTGCCTTCTGTCCAAATCATACCAGAACAACAAGACAAGAGACAGAGCAAAGAGGCTTTGCTCTCTCAATGCTGTTGGGAACAATAACAGCAGTGACCCCTGTCCATTGCTTGAGGTGAAGTTCTACCCTGGTCTACACCCACAGAGATGAGCAAATCTGAAGTATGTGTAGGTCACTTTGCCATCAGACTGCAGAGCAGTTTATGGAGTCAGACACTGCATTTAGACATCCATTTCTCACACATCTTGATGGAGATACTAACACCCAGATGATTATGCAATGGCAGCGGGATCATGACACATGGCACTAACAGTTTCTGACCCATCAACAAAATGCACAAGCAAAGCAGTTACCAGAAGTCTGTTATTGATTTGTCAGTATGGATGTGACACACTGTGTCTGTCCTCAGGTAACCTGGCCACGGGTGTGGGCTCTTTCAGGGAATCCATTGCCTTGGGTCTAAGGCAGGTCTTCCTTCTCTGCTCCACACCCTCCATTCCTTATTTGCACTTTTCTGAGAATTGGCTACACAAGCTTCTTTGCTTTCTCTCAGAATGCTCCTTGCCAGCGACCATATTTCTCCATTTCTTCTTTGCTGAAGTGCCAGTTTCCAGTGCAGTCAGCCTGGTCATCACATGTACAATAGCAGCTGATGCCTCTTTCCTTTTTTAATTTTTTTCAGTTATACTTATGCCCTTCACATTTATAACATGACATAATCATATTTGAATCCTTAGACTGATGTATAAAATATATGATATATGCTATACTGACTATTGATATAAGCATTATGTTTTGTGGTCTCAATAGAATGACCAAGACAGTTAATGATGTATTTTTAGAATCTATCTTCATTCTTAAGCAATTGATGAATATACAGAACATATTTATTTTGTTTAGGTTTTCTAGCCATTACACTGATGTAAATCTTGCTTTGTTTTTTTGTTCATTGATGATTTTCTAAGCCTCCTAGAAAAAGAGAGGTGCATAGTAGAACTCAGTAAATAGGTAAATTAGGTTGCTCAACTAGGTGGGTCGTTTTGTAAAGTTTATCATTGTAGCAATCATTCTCTCTCCATAACCTGTACCTAAAAAGACAGGAGATAATCACAAACCATAATAACATACATATTAAGGAATACTGAACACTTTTAGATAGACATGATTTTGAAATTTAAAAAATCAATGAACTTTATGGATTAAATTTTGCAGTACAGTATCACTCTTATTTGGTTCTTTTTCCTTCCCCCTACTTTTGTATTTATTTATTTATTTATTTATTTATTTATTTATTTATTTATTTAGACAAGGTCTCGCTTTGTAGTTCAGGCTAGCCCTGAGCTCAGCTTCAAACTCACATCAGCAATCCTCCTGTCTCTGCCTCCCGAGTGCTAGGATGACAGGCATGAGCCATCGTGCCTGGCACTGTGGTATGTGGTACTGGTTGCTGCTGGGCTTGAGTCTCCACGCCCAGTATTGTATGTGACCGGGGATCAAACCCAGGTCCTCGCACTTGCAAGACAGATGCCGGAACCACTGAGCTATATACCCGGCCCTTTCCTCCCCTACTTTTAAACCACAAGTTATTCTTGACATTCAATGAGTAGTTAATTGTTCAGGCCAGAGCACCCAAAGGTTAGAAATAATTACAATTCATGTTAAAGCCTGTACCACCTTTATTATTGTGTTATAATATTATTATTAATAATTGCTTTATCATCATTATCATTGAATATTTAATATACACTATATGAAAAATTCAAATAATGGATATATCAAATAAAGCTGTCTCAGCATCAGCCTTGAGCATATATATCAAGAACTTCTACAGGAAAGCAATCAGTGCAAGAGGTTGGTCAGGAAAATTGCTGCTTTTTATTCTATGCAATGTATTCAGTGTAAATTACTAGTGAGCTGCAATGATAAAGTTACATAAATCAATACTGTATACATTTCTGTGCTAGTGGAAACAGCTAACGGAGAAGATTATGGGTTACTAAATAACCTATTGGGAAACTACAGGCTTTTCATAGTCTATGCATTGACCCTACATAACATTAACCATAAAAATTATAGATCAGCAGTGTTGAGTATCCTTATTCAATTTCAATTAACAAGTGTTAGTATGATGATAATAACAGGTAAATTCCATTCCATAAATTATTGACAATATCAAATTGATTAAATAAGTGATAAATCATATGTAAATTTTAAAATCTCAATAGATATTAAAAACTTTCTGAAAATACTTACTAAACGAAGTGTAACCTGAAGAATCCAGGAGAGATATTCAAATTCTGTATCCATGAAAAGTCCTTCTTTTTTATTTCTTGATAATTCAAACTGTTGGTTATGAGCTGAGTAATGAGTCTGCCAGTATTTCCCAAATTGTGTTCTCTCTATCTGGTATGTGCACTGCTAAAAGTATTCCTATTTTAAAAAAGCAAAATCAAACTGTGTAAAAGAATCATCTGGCATATTTCACAGACATAAACGACCCTATTTTAAATTAGAATATGCTAAAATGTTGTACAACTTTAAAGCACAGAAGTTTCTTACACTTCATGATGAGAATACATTCTATGTATATTATTTTTATAAGATATATGCATCAAATTACTAATAAGCAATAAGGAAAAATTTACTAAGACAAAAAGAGACATATTCTTTAGTAAACAAAAAATGTATGCATATCCCTATGTGTAATAACTGAAAGAAAAATCATTGCTCTATAAAATTTGGAGGAACTAGATGAATCATTTTGTAGGGTTTATCACTGTAGTAATCACTGTTTTTCTGTAACTTGCACCAAAAGAAACATGAGATAGACACATAATAATGAATATATGAAGAAATATTGAACACTTTGGATAGAGAATATTTTGAAATTAAAAAAAAATCAGTGAACTTCATAGTCTTTTACTCCTGTTTATGTTTTGTATTTTTTATAACAATCTCCCAAAAAAAAAATAAAAATTAGGACTGTATATTACAGCAAACAACCAAAAAATGTTTTAAAAATTGAAATACTAGTATTTGAAGGTAAGTAGTGCCTGAGAAATGGGCAAGACACAGTTCTAAACCACACATTGCTGTATCTGTTGAATCACCAACAAGGAGAGAAAGAATTCAAGCAATAATCATCTGATGATCACCCTGTCGCCAAAAATGACACTAGAATTCATGCTTCCAAAGCTGGTGAAGAACTACTGAAGAATGTATCAACCTCTAAGCTCTCTGCCCAACCAAATGTCAGAAAAATGAAAGAGTAACTATTTTAGGGGAAGAATGAAAAGTCATTTTCATGAAGACAGGAAAAAGCTGGAGTTGAGAGGCATTCAAAGGTGAGTATGATAAACCCCTATTTATTTACAATCTAAGAACTTAATGTCATTTTCAAGAAAGACTTTAAATAGAGAACTATTACATATCTGAAAACCAAGCATCAGATGAATTCTGTACACAATTAAAAGTGCTATTGTTTTCTTAAACAGCTCAACTTTTTTTTTTTTTTTTTAAGATTTTTTGAGACAGGGTTTCGCTTTGTGGTTCAGGCTGGCCCTGAGCTCAGCCTCCAACTCACATCACAGCAATCCTCCTGCCTCTGCCTCCCGAGTGCTGGGATTACAGGCGTGAGCCACCATGCCCAGCACTGAGGTATGTGGCACTGATTACTGCTGGGGTGAGTCTCCAAGCCCAGTATGGTGTGTGGTTACCGGGGATTGAACCCGGGTCCTTGCCCTTGCAAGACAGGCGCCGGAACCACTGAGCTAAATCCCCGGCCCAAACAGCTCAACTTTTGACATATCTAGAAAATAGTTCTATCTAAAGTTCCTTTCTGGTTTTATACTTAATGTCTACCTTTAGAACAAAAGGTAAGATCATAGTAGTAAAGATCATAGTAGTAAAAGATGTATATATAGCGAAAGAAAGAGGGAGAGAGATAACTCATTTTTCATATCTAGTATCTAGTATTTACTAGAATCTAGCTAACACTGCTATAGAGAAATAGATGTTACACCCAGAGCTGCTACTATCTGAAATGCAAGTTCATGTTTTTTAAAATTGAAGGATGAATTCTAGCTAAAAACAGAAGAGTTGGAAAATTTTATTGAGAATATGACAGCATCCATGTAAAGGAGAAAGAAGGAAGACTGGAAATTGGGTTATCCACTCATCTTGCTTCTCAAAGGTGTGTCATGGGACAAAGCTACAAGGGGAGGTGAACACAAAGAGGAATAAACTAGTCAACTAGTAACATTACAGCCACAGACACTTAGGTCATATGGTATAATAGAAAATCACAAGGTGGACTGAGGTAGAATAAAGTTCTGATCAACCAATAAGATTTCAACTAGTATAATTAATTGCTTGAGTAATATTGATTAAATGGGGAGAAAATACAAGGGAAAAACAAGGATTTTCAGTAAGGGACCTTTCCTGGAAGGGATGGATTAAGTTTTTTTTTTTTTTTTTCTCCACCCAAGTAATTTGATATGGTATTTAGAATATTCACTACTATTTATCCCCAGAAGGAGTAGTAGTTTCTGTTTTAAAAAAAATAATGGTAACCAGGTTAGTGTGCCTCATTTGCTTTTCTACGTGGAGTGTCCAGATTTATTCAATGTGTTATAATAATTTCTAACTAACTTACAATCTGTAAGAATATCTAGTACCATGTACAGTAATTCTAACCATGGATGATAAAAAGCATTAATAATAAATATGCTAAACAAGTGTGAAATCAGAGATTGCACCATATGCCAGACTCAGTTAGTGAAAACACAGTGTGAGGTTCTAAGTTGGCATCTATAACTTGTTTGTCAGAAAGGCAAAAGTTTTGAATAAGATTTGACTTAGCATACACAAAACTACCTGCAGCAAAGTAGATATCTGTTCTATAAAATACACATACAAGAAGAAATAAAGTCTATTACAATACATTGAAAGGTCAATTAACTCAGAAGAAATAAAGTAAGGCAAAGAATTTAAAGAAGAGTGGTGCCTTATGTAATCTTACAATTAAAAAATTATATTTGAATCTATGTGTAATCATATTTATAAAAAGGTAATGGCCCAGATTGTCTAGCTGTAATATAAAAATCTCAACAAAATCTGGTTTATATGAAAATTCTCTGAAGCATAAGTAATCAAATGGAGTAAACAATGATACATTAAGTAATGCTTAATTTTAAAATAAATCCTTATACATTTTACGGATATCAGGGAATTTAGGTAACAGTAAGAAAATCACAAAAACATTTTACTATAAAATTTGAGGTATTTACTAGAAATATATGAGGCCATAAAATAATTTAAAACATAAAACCAAGAATATCCATGAAAAATACAGGGGAGGAGTTGGTCTAGCCATGCCCAAGGACTCTGAAGATTCTTCTGTGCCTTGCTAGTACAGCAGTGTTTTTTGTTTTGTTTTGTTTTGTTTTGTTTTTCTATCAGATGAAGGCTTTACTGAGCCAGGAGTTTGGGGGAGGAAAAAAAATGTTGATATCCATTCTGAATACCACTTCCTCGTAGTAGGAAGTAGTATTTCTAGATCATTAGTCTTTCTAGATCATTCAGTGGCTTTTTGATTAAAATATTCTTTTGGAGAGACAAGGTTAAGACTTAAACACTGGTTTCTACCTGTCTAGAAGGTGTAATGATTTGAGGCAGAATTGATGGTAAGAGCAGGGAAAGAAGAACTCAGATTAGGCCATAAAACACCACCATAATCATATATACACTTTTTCTAACGAGAAATTTGAGGGAATCCAGAATTTTAAATACCTATAGCCTGGTAGGTAATTAACAATCTTGTTAATAGCCAATTAACAAGATAGAAAGAGAAAATGTGATATTTATTTATTTGTGAAATCTGTATACTTTTTAAAAATTTAAGTGTGATGTAGGGCCCCTGCTTTTGCCTTAAGATCTAAATCTATCAAGAACAGACCTGTAAGAATTATATTCTATATATTATGAAGAAAAATATAAAATACATATGGAGAGATATTGAATTGTCCACATTTTAACATATTTAAGTGGAATATATATATTTAAAATATTAACAAGATTTTCTGAAGAATAAATTTTGCAATTTCCCAAAGATTTACAGAGCAAGCAAAAGGGGATATTTTAAAAAATACTAATGATGATGGTTCTATAATGATGTTAATATACATGATGCCTCAAATGTGTATAATTAAATTTGTTGAAACAGTATATATTGTGACATGTGCATGTATGTATTAAGACACATAGCCTAAGATATATATATATATATATTTACTGAATATTATGTTTATCTTTATAATATTAAACACTTTAAATTTCCATGGGGTACTTAGTCTTTAATTAAGGCAACAAATTTTAGATACATAATAGCCAATTATCACAGACAAAATCACAGTAAAATTACCTGTTCTTTGCTAAAAGTAAACCACTTCACCAAAAATATGTATGAGGATTTTAGTCATCACTAAATCATATATTTCGTTCCAAGAAACACAATATTTATTCAATTTTTCATAAAATAATAACAATATAAATGTAACAATATACAATTTTAAATGAATTTATACATATATTTATATATATATGGTTATATATGTATGTATATAAACCAGTTATTTTGAAAATAACTTTTAATATTTAATGAGCTACATTTCCATTTATAAAGATATAAAAATGAGGGCAGAAGATGTACCTAAGTGGTACAGTGCTCCACAATGGCACAAAAATTAATAAATAATCATGGTATAAAATTTGTAGGATGTAAGTTCAAGTATGATTCAGGGAACATTTATATATGTTTTTTCTTGGGGGGAATTTAAAACTTTATTGCTAATTCAGCATGAAGCAATTAGATTATATATATTAGGTAGGAATAAATATAAGAATCTTTTACATTTGAAGAGTGTATGTCCATAAAATATATTTAATCTGTAGCAAGTTTTAGTTTGGATGAATATCAAATGTATGAAATTTAACAGAAAATAGAAGCTACAAAAATGATTCTTATATAAATGTTATGATTCTTAAATCTCAGAGCATTGAATAATATTATTAGCACCAAAATAGTCCAAATATTTGTTAAACAATTTTTATATGTACAGAAGGTTATTATGAAGAAATTATCTGATCAGGAAATTAAAGGTCACAGCAAGTCAGTGTGGAGAAAGAAGAATATAATCAACATACAAAACATCTCAGATCTCCACTTTACTACATTTCTAAATTTTGTGAAACACAAAATTTGTTTTATTATTTTTCAATGTGTGAATGTATTTTATATAATCTTTAGAATATATGGCATATTTCATAATACATTTCTAAACAAAATTGAAATTTGAACATAAGCATGTAAGATTACAAATCATAAAAGCAAAACTAACAGAAATTCATTAAAATAGTTAAGTTTAAAGAAAACTGATTTCAGTGGAATTCTGGGCAAGTAAAATATCATTTTCAAATTTAAAAAGTAACATCAAATTACTCTTTACATTGCTTTCTTTTAAACTTTCAAAGCAAATTCATATCTTTCTACAAACTCATATTTTCTAAAAATGGACCTAGCTGTTAATTTGTTTTATTTGCCCATGGGTATTGCTTGAAAGATATTTTGCCAAATTTTTAATGATATTAAAGATGAGCCAGTAGTATTGCATACCAGCTGTACTGGACTAATTATCTGGTTTTCTCAAATGTCTAGTTCTGAAATAATTATTGCTTTTGAACAACTAATAGACACTAGGTTTGGAAAAGACAAGAGTTCTGACTAATCAATTCTTTAAGAACTTGGCAAACTTTTTTCTTTTGTAATTTTTCCTTTGGTCAGTTCATTGTCACTAAGGCCACAGAAATTATATATTTAGATATGTGTGCCCCTAATTATAAAGCATGATTTGGCTAAGTACAGATCATGCTTTACTCTTCTACATATTGATTGAAATATTGTTTCATCTTGATTTTTCCAGAAAAACAATTCTATTCTAAGGAGAAATTTGAATACTCAATAGTTAAATGGTAAATTATATGGTAAATTATTTTATGAAAGTTAATTGTCATAGATTTTTATCATTTTCATTTTTGTCCCAAATAAATTTAAATGAAGCGTAATGTAATGTTGATAATAAATCAGTTCAAACTGATTTTTTCAGAACATACATGTATGCATTTCAGTACTAAAGCAATTGAGTAATTATGGAAACAAGGATTCATATCCTCTAATATTTCAAATCATGTATATACATGTAAATAAAACATATAAGTAACATTATTTAACATGTAAATAATATATTTTACAGGAATTTTTGCACATATGTTATTTTCCAGAAAATTTAATGAAGTTTATGTGGAATTTTACTGTAAAATTTATTTTTCAACATAATGAAAATGTGTTGAAATGTGTCATCATAAACATAACAATTTAAACCTTTGCCACTCCTAAGCTAATCAAAGCCTAAGATCTTGATAGAAAACAAAATGAAAACTTTAGTTTCACTTAGGATCAGATAAGACAAGCTTGTGATGCCAGTATATTTAGTCCTTTCAGTACTTGCAATGTAACTGATAATCATTTGTGTTATACACAGATTATCTACCCTTCTTCTTTGCTTGATTTAATTTAATGCTATGGACAAGGAGTTAAGAATTTAATGCTGCAATTTTACTTCTTCTGCTAGAAAACTGAATTTACTCATTAAGTGTAGAAATTATTTTAAACATTTGTAAGGTATGAAATTCATTTTTATAATAATCATATTAGTCATTTGATATTTTTTCTAATTTTATGTTTTATATTCCCCTTTTAACATTTAACCTCATCTATATCATAACATTCTACAGAATAGTGGTTGCAAGCATGAGTATGAACACCACAGGACTGAATTAAACAGAAAACTATGGATAAGCATATTATTACATTGTACATTACTTATAATTAGATCATATATTTATTTTATTTTATACTTATTTGCTTAATGGAATAAAAGCTCATTGAAAAAGTTCAAATTAGAGTGTCTGGAAAAATACTGATAAAGAAATAATAGTAATTAAATGCCATTTTCTAAATTAAGAGCATCTGCCAAGTCCAAGTGATGAGGAATGATGGGTCCAACACACAGCAGCCTGTGCAAGAAAAAATAAGAAAACTGGGGAAACTCTATTCTAATAATGTACTAACATTTTTTACTTTCATCTCAATGATTTTGGCTGCATTACTTCATTTCTAACAAGTTTCACAGCTCAAAGAAACAGGACTCACAGTTTATTACACCACATTTTTCTGTATTTAAACTTTAGGTCAAAATTCATTTGTCATTTCATTCTGAATTACAGTTTTCAAGTCTATAAATCATTCACCAATCCTTTCCTTAGGCATTCACTAATACATTACATTTATCAACAGAAAAATTGTAAAATTATTCTCTATTTTCATTGTCAAAGCCATACTTTTATTAATTGTGGACATAATGTCCAGATAAAATTATATGTAAATTCAATTTCTATCTGTGGTTTTATAATTAAAAATGTAGCAGTTGTTGAAAATGGGTTGGTTGAGAAGATGCTTTAAAAAAATTTGTAGATGTTATATATTTTTAATTTTTTTAACTTGCTCACAATTTCTGTCAGAAGTTTAGATAGAAACCCAGAGTCCCAATTCAGCAATTTTTATTTCCCTCAATAAATGAGAAGACTTGATATTTCTACTATTATCAAAAGAAACACCATTTGCTTTTCATCATTATCAGCATTACTTAGGATTTCTTAATGTTTTATTCAAGAAACTGGCATAGTTTTCAGATTTCCAGTAAGGTCATTTCTTTTATTGTTGTGGGATAACAGACTCTAACTGAACTCATTTCCCACTGTTGTAATGACATACCTTAGACACTTCCCACAGAAGACGTTTATTTAGCTCAATGTTCTCAGCCTGTGTATGTACCTGCTGCCATAATCAGTTTCCGGTGAGAGCCTTACTGTGGACACAGTGTTGCGGGAAGTGTGGATGTAGAGACAGACAGGAAGTGAGACACGAAGAGGAAGGAAAGGCAGACAAATTCGCATTAGTACAGCCGGTTCTTGCAGAAACTAGTCCTCGAAACTTTAACAACCTTCAGAAGATGATATTAATTCCTCTGAGGTTGGTGTCCCTTTGAGCTAATTATCCCCACTAGACATAAACTCAAACCTTTAGCCCTTGTAAGTACCAGTCCAGTGGAGGCCAAGCGTCTGTAACACAGCTTTAAGAGAGATATAAATTATGCTTATCATTTACATCTTTTTTTTTTTTTTTTAGGTTGCCATAAACTAGTTTGGTGAAAAATTACTAGGACAGATACTTTGGTATAAAGTTGCTATAAAGTCCATATTATACTGTTTATGAATTCCATTATCACAAGTTCATATTCTTTGTAGTTAGAAAATAAACTTTTAACTCTGTGTCCTCTGAAAAAAATGGTTGTGAATATTTTAAGTTTGGAGAACCAAATACTCTATTATAACTGTTGGCCTAGCCATTGCCTGGATGCAATAGATAGTGTGTATATATTGCGTTAAAAAAAAAAAAAAAAAAAAAGCACAGCTGCATTCTGATAAGACATGCAATCTGAAGTTTGGATTTCATATGATGTTGACATGTTCTATAATATTGTTCTTGATTTGAGTCTTAATGGTATAGAGCCAGTCTTCACCCTGGACTTCATAGGTGTAGCTGTCACACCAGATTCAGCCCCTCGGCTCTATGTGGTACTCTTTCCCACCTTTTGGATTGCTACGTAGACTATGAGTGCTAAAACATGACCCCAAGTCCACAGAAAAAGTACGTTCTTAAATATTTAATGTGATTTTAAATTTATGCATTTATTATATAATAATAACATAATTTAGCATGTATCTTAAGTGAAATATTCTACTACTTAAATCCTTTTAAAATATTTCATGAAAAAATGAGTTTATTCTGTAATTTTCCTATAATTTTAAATGAAATTAGTTTATTGAGTAAAATTTGTTTACTACTTTTCTAGGCTGAAGATCTTTAGATTCCATGTGTGGGAATCTATTTTGATGTTGTTTATTGTGAAAAGCTTTGGGGTTTTTTTTGTTTTTGTTTTTGTTTTTTTTGTTTTTTTTTGCTTTAGTAGACAGAATATAAGATATTTCAAGTGCAACATTTTAACAAAAGTATCACTAAGGACATTAATAATACCAAAGTAGAGATTACAATAGTATCATAATAAACCACTTAATTTGATATGTTCTTATTATTATTATAAATATTTTAAAACTGCATTTGACATATAAAGATAAAAAATTCTATCAGTTCATGACCTAGCAAGTTTTCCCTTAGATTAAAAATGCTTTAAAAGTTTGAAGAATCAATATGCATCACATATAGGTACAAATTCTCAGTGTTGAATGTGATCACAATGTATGTATAAAATCCATTAAAAATTAAATAAAAATTAGATACATCTTGATGATTTCATGATTTTTCAAATGAAACTCCCTATTTTCATACATCTGTGTCACTTTTGCTGCAGATTTTCTTTCTGTATATCATAATATGGGAAATAACTTTGAAGACAGAAGCAATGTTTCCTTTTGGGACAGACAGTGGATTTGACTCCTGACTATTACAGTATATCAAGATGACATCTTCTTTCACAGTTACAGTAGGGCAGGTTTCCTTGCATTCCAGTTTTCTCATCTGTGACACTAAAAACATCCATTGAGACTGCTACTGTTTTATTTCTCACAGACATTGGGGTAAAGGAAAACCGATGTAAACATGAATCTCACGTGGCCTGCAGCGCTGAGAGTAAAACAGTTCCTTATCTTTGACTACAGTCTCATGTCTTCTGTCAGCATCGTGGAAACTGAGACTGGCTGAGGTAGAAGTTCAGAGCCTTCAATTGTTGAAACACATTTTAAATTAATTACATTTATTTTCAAATAGTACAATAATACACATATCAATGAGGCATCTCTTGTGTTTATATAGATGTGTACATTATGTAATATTTAAATTGGTTTAAATAAATGCCTTCAAAGTTTTTCTTTTTTGGTAAGAATCCTTCTGTTGAACTTTTTGAAATATACCCCATATAATTTATCTATGGTCACTGTCCTATAAAACAGAAGTCCTTGTTCCTCTCTGAGCGTAATATAGTAATACAGTTTCTGATAATCACCGCATCTGGCTACATGTACTAAATCACTTGATTATATTCCGCATGCAATGGAGAAAGGACAACAAAAATGCTAGTGAGGATGTGTGGACAAAAGGAATCTGTACACAGTGTTTATGCAAATATGTTATTATAGCAGATACAGAAAACATTATGGAAAATCTTTAACAAATTAAAATAGAAATACCAAAGGTACAGCAATCCTACTACAGGAGCTTTTGTCCTAGGGAGATGAAATAAGTTTGTCAACAAGACACTGCCCTTACTCCCAGGTTTACTGCAGCAGCATTAACTCCCGTATTATAGAAAGCACCTGCATGCTAATCAACTGATTAATGGATAAAAAATGTGCATAGATAGGATTGAATATTTTTAACTATAAACAAAAATGAAATCTTTCAATAGCAAGTATGATACTGGAGATCATTAGATTAAATCAAATAATCCAGGCACAAACAAGCAAGTACTACAGGGCATACATACACTTTTCAAACTGAAGCAGGATAACATTAATTGTCCTATGGAAAACAGCCTACCTCAATATATTTGTTAAATAATTAAATGTGTTTATACACCTTCCTGAGTCTGATTTGTGTCAAATTCTTTATTCAGAATTTTATTACTTTGTTTTCTAATTAAATTTTTCTTTTACTTTATTCATTTCTGAACATGTACATTTTACTCAAAATACTAACCTTATGAAATTGGTATGATGAAACTGAAATGGAAAAAAGCTCCTGGATATAGGAGTGTCAAGTTGTAGAGAGGATAGATGAGTGTGAAAAGTGAGAATCAAGACCTGATGTACAGGTCCAATTCTCAACAATGAATATGATCATAATGTACACCTAATATATACCAATGAACTCAATAAAATAGAAAAAAACAAGAAAAAAATTAAGCTGTGTTAATGAGGACATGATATGTATTATAAAAATATATTACTGGAAGCTTAATCTAAGGATTAAATGCTCATCATAATTCTGACTTTGAGGGTGTCAATAATAATTGAATAAATGTAAACAGTATTCTATATTGGTAAACTTTTCATTTGACAAATTTGTAAGCAAAAAGTTCTTTAATATGACAAGGTTGTCTATATCCAAAATTAGATATCTCCAACAATAATGCACTACTGCATATATAAAGTAGTATATTACCTATGTTCTGTATACAATATTTTGAGGATATATTTTGCTAATTTCAAGATACATTTTCATCTACCATCTGTACATCATTAATTTTTATAAATTATACTTTTCAATATTCTTGTGTTGATAACTAATGGAATATAAACAGATTTAAAAGCAACAAATAAATAAGAAAAATGTTCAGCATCACTGATCATCTGAGAGATGCAGATGAAAGCAATACTGAAACTCTATTTTACTCCAGAAAGAAAGGTTAGTATCAAGAAACCAAACTATAACAAATACTGGTAAGGCTGTGGGGAGGGAGGGACTTTTCTCTACTGTTGGCAATGGTGTAGACCGTTGCAACCACTGTGGAAATCAGTGTGGATAATCCTCAAAACACTAGGATTAGAGGTCCAATTTGATTTTTCTGTTTCTCTGCAAGGTATACTCAGGAAAGAATTAAAAGCATCATCTCACAAGGACATACGCACAACAATATTTATAGTAGCTCCATTTGTAATAGTTAAAACTTGGAAAAATAACAAATGGCCATCAATTGGAGAGTGGCTGAAGAACATGTGTGTTTTATTATTATTATTGTTATTATTATTATTATTATTATTATTAAAATAGTGTGTTATTGAGCCATGAAGAATGATAAATTAGAGATGCAGTTAAATGCATACACCTTGAGGCCACACTCATAAGTTAAATAAATAGGACACAAATGTGTAAATTTCATATTGTTTCTCAAGTGCAAGAATCTGAAAGAATGAATGAGGTCCAAAATGTATGATAAGTATTGTGAAATAAGAAGAAAACGTTCAAAAGTAAGTGGTAACTGGGTTGGGGCCTGAGAGATAAAGAAGGTAAAGAAAAATGTGATGGTAAAAAGGGAAAAAAAGAAAAAGCTTAAATGTATGGAGGTAGAGGTTTGAAGAGAGAACAGGGGAATGAGAAAAGTAACAATCATGATATGTCATGTACAAGTTCAAATTCTCAATGAAGAATGTGATCATAATGTATTCCTAAGAGGTATAAAGAAACCCTGTTTATTTAAAAATAAAATCCTATAGAAATATAACCTTTATTTTGTTCATAACTTTCATTTTAATGATTTAATTTTATTTTTTTCTACTGACTGTTTTATTAAAAATCAGATTTTAAGAGCCAAATTCCCTATTGCTATGGAAAAACTTGCAGAAAAACTATAAGAAACCACCAGCACAAGCTCTTGGAAGAGTTTGGAAAAGTTGCAAGAGCTTTTTGGTGGAAGATGGAAAAAACATCTTTCTTGGAGGATATCTTTCTATCCTTATCTCTCAACTGTCAAAGAGATTCTAGACTTATACAGTACAGATGTTGTTAATACTCTCAATCTCCTGGCCAAGTGTATTGTCATCAATTCCTCTTAGAAATCTGCATTTCCTGCTGAACTCCAAGTCTAATTTTTTCACTTCCCTTTTCTGCATGTGCTAATAGTACATAATTATTATATATCTTGAGATGATAGTACATGTACACAAAGAGTTTAATTTTTATTTTCCCCTATGTATTACCCCTCCCCAACTATCACTCATTTTCTCATTTGCAAATGTTCCATTTTCATCACCATTGTTTTCCTTCAATTTTTTTCTTGAATCCCTTTCCCTGCCTCTCATTTTCCTATTCTAAAAAATTCTCATCATTTGTTCAATTGGTGTATCAAGAAGGAGTTTAAACACTGCTAAGTTCTATTTCCTTCTTATTTTATCCCTACTGCATCTGCAGGTATATTTTTTAGTTCATTATGAACAACATCATTTACATATAAACTGTTTGAAATTTCACCACATTTAAATTTGACTTTTCAAATTAAGGGTTGTCTTTCTAAATTGTATTATCTCAGATCAGATGAAAAGCTTGTTTTGTAATAGTATTGTCCACATTTATTTGCAACTATTTTTCATACAGTGGTCTTGGGGATTCAATAAATCATATTTAGTTATATTTCCAATATTAATAATAAAATGGACTTTCATGTAAAACTATTTTAAAATTGTAATATTTAAAGATGAAGTGAATTGCACAAAATAAAAGTTAATTTTTGTGAAGTGAATTTCACAAAATTAAAATATTTGGTTGAATTTGTATATTATATTTATTTTCTTACTTTTTAATTTTAAATTACATTTATTTCCTAAATTACAAATATATAGTGTATAAATAATTATCATCAATGTTATAGAACACAGGATATATCTCCCCTCTTAATAAATTGATGTATTAAGGAAATAGGACTAGGGGGCCGGGGAGTTAGCTCAGTGGTTCCGGCGCCTGTCTTGCAAGAGCAGGGGCCCGGGTTCGATTCCCCGGTAACCACATAACAATACTGGGTGTGGAGACCCACACCCAGCAGCAACCAGTACCACATACCACAGTGCCGGGCGTGGTGGCTCACGCCTGTAATCCCAGCACTCGGGAGGCAGAGGCAGGAGGATTGTGATGTGAGTTGGAGGCTGAGCTCAGGGCCAGCCTAAACCACAAAAGCGA
>PVIR01013929.1:0-41465 GCA_004026965.1 Petromus typicus | reverse complement strand
TTATTGTGGTACTGAGGATTGTGAAGGAAGGAGGGTGTTTTTTCTCCTGTGTATTTCAATTTGGAGACTAAGACTCAGTTGCCCAGCCTGGGCTTGAACTCATAATTCTCCCATCTCATTAAGTTATCTTTTAAACTGAAGACTCTACTCCAAAGTTAGTGTACTATTAATGGGCCATTCTTGAAGATGGGAAAGAGAGGTGCTGGGGCAGCACTGGAAAATGTTTCAGCCTACAAAGGAGTCCCCAGGGAAGCGGGTGCATCTTTCAGCTGCACTCTGTTTTCCAAGTGCGCCATCACAGGCCCTTTCTTTAGATCCCACACTGTATTCATCTACCTTTGCTTCTGTAGTCAAAGTCACGGGGTGGGGGTGATGTAATATATCCCAATGCAAAGGCATCTCCATCCTTGAGTGACATTTTTCCTTTAGTTTTTTGGAAAGGCCCTTAATATCTTTGAGGATTAGCTCTCTTCCTGGAAAAGAGAAGATGCTATATAACCACCTTGTATGCATTGATGAGCATTCAGTGAAAAAAATACATGAAAAAGCTTATATCAGACATGGTGTTCAGAATGCATAAAGCCTAAAACAGTGCTACCTGACTGGGAGTTTATCTCAGTGGCATAGCACCTGCCTTGGAAACACGAGGTCCTGAGTTGGATCCCTTGACTGCAAAAATAAATGAACAAACAAATAACCAAAACAGTGTTACCATGATAACCAGCTAATGTGCATCTCACTAAAAACATGTGTATTACAGAAAACACTTGGCTGATTTCCATGTAGATATTTTAATTCTCAAGTCACATTTGCCACTTTCCTTTGGCCAAAGATATTTGCTGAGTTATCTCTGCAGCTGAAATCAACTTCTAAATATTTAAACATTAGTTTATGTCTTCCTGCATCTAAATGTGTGTTGATTTATTTTAACTGGTGTATGAAGAGTCACGATATCTCTTGGAGATCCTGTAGATATTGATTAACACCAAGAAAAGATATTGGGTAGGGAAAGAGTGGACTGTGATGAATGGAGATTTGGAATCTACTCAACCTCAATTGCGTTGATATCTAGAAGCTGCAGGTTCTGATAAAGGGAAGATAGGAAAGAAAATGTTTCCTCTTACCAAGTGAGCTCTGTAAACCACTAAGTGGGGAAGAAGAAGAAGAAGAAGAAGAAGAAGAAGAAGAAGAAGAAGAAGAAGAAGAAGAAGAAGAAGAAGAAGAAGAAGAAGAAGAAGAAGAAGAGATGGCATCTGTGCCACAGAAAGGCTCCCCTCCAGGAGTAGATATGCTTTGGTAAGTTAGTTATAATATTTTGTTTTTTCAGTTGCACTTAAATCTGTTCCACTGGAGAGCACAGTTCAATTGTGGTCACACCTTGCACCATATCTCTTTGTACTGGTTAGAGTGGAGTTGTGGAGGAGTAGTGTAGGGAGGAAAAAAAGAAGAGCATCTGCCCACTCTGAAGACTGTGCAAAGCAGGGGAAGCTCCACCAAGCAGTGTAGGTGCAAGAGTGAGAACCCTGCACCTTACAGAAATACTTCTGAAGAACAAAGCTAAAAAATTCAGGCAAACTATTTGAAGAAAAATTTCCTCCTACTTTAGCACTGAACTTATAACAAATCCATTAAATTTGAAATCAACGATTTGCATGGTAATATTTTTCTGGTCCTTGAGTTTCACCAACAAGTGGCATCAAAACCATTTCTAGGAAAACATAGAAAGCTTAGAAAGTGTTCTGCCTCCCTGCAGGTACTGAGATATGACAGAAGCATAGTAGTAATTCATACAAGTATACTGGATACATCCATTTGACTAAATATGTGCCAGGCATTAAGAGTTTTCTAAAAAAACTAGGCTGTGAGCTTTGTACTAGTTTTCTAGCCATATATAAAAATTATACAGGAAATTGTAATAAACATTACAATTGGGGGACACTTGAAGATATTTCCTAATTTTTGTCTACTTGAGCATATGTATCTTTTTATAGCAAGCACTTAGTGGTTATTATGATTTTGAGAGAAGTTCTGTTACATATTCTTAAGGATTAAAAATGACAGGGATACAAAATGCTTTGAGTGTGGGGTGTAGATTTCACTCAGTAAGTTGTACTGAATCATTTCTCAGTTGCACATAAAATAACAAATTGCCACTAGAGATTTTTTAAACATAAGCATGCAACAAGTTCAACTTTTTGTCAGCAAAAACACTTTTGAATAAGAATTATTTATTGCCTTAACTTACACCCAGGAAACAAAATTTTTATTTTTATTTTTTCCTGATACCAGGGATCAAACTTAGGACTTTTCACTTGTGAGGCAGATGAGGCACCACTGAGCTAACTCCTGGATCCCCAAAAAGGAAATTCTGATGGTGTTATTGTACAGTTTTTATACTAAAATAATTTGTAGCATTAACATAGATTTTCACATTGGATTTGAGCTCCTATCCTTTTATTTTTTTACTATCAAACACTGTGTGAATAAAGTGAATCATAAATACAGAGAGAGGAAATGGGATATATGTATAGTGAAGGGTTTATCTCCTCCTATTTGAACAGACTCAGCTTTTACTGTTTGGGGTGAGTATAAAAGGTATCCCTGCAGAACCTCCCAGACTAGGATAGACCAGCTCAGATGCAGTGAGGAGACAGCAGACTGTTTGGAAAGAGCTCCAGGCTCATTCTTTGTAATTTAGAAGTAGGACACAGGCCAAGAGCCACCAGGCATCTGAGCCTGCAGCAACCACTTTGTCTGTCCCTCTCATCTCCCTTCTGGTCAGAGACCTTGGAGAATTCTATCCCAGAAGCAAGAACTTTCAGGAAAAGCACTCCAAAGAGTGGAGTAGGCTTTTCTTCAATCTCCACACCATGGTCAACCATATTTTATCTGGAGATACTTATCGCTGTGCCCACAATTCATGACTGTCATCATAGAAGGGCATAAAGCACATAACCTGGTGGCCTCAGCACAGAATGGCTTTTCTAAAATTGATTTTACTGGTACATTCTATACATACATTATAATCACACTGACACTGAGAATTTATAAATGTACCTAACACATTTTCATTCTATTTTCCCCTTTCCCCTGCTTTTCCTCCAATCTCCATCCCCTATACACAAGCTTTTTTTCTTTTTTTAGCACTAAATTTTTTCTTTCTGTTCTTTACTTTCCCTTGTCCACCATTTCCCTTTCATTTTACATGTTTTCTATTTCACATTAGCAGCATGTTTGACGATGGTGGAATGCTACAGATTGAGGAGCTGCAGGGCGAAGGCCATTTGGGAACCAGTGTGTCCTTTTAGTGTCTGTCTGAGAGTGTTACTTTGAGACATATCACATTCCCTTGGAGAATGAATGCTTGAGAAGCCAACAGCATCACATGTTGGGTGGATCAGAGAAGAGAGGAATCTGGAGGAGTCTCCATAACCCTGATCCCTGGCTGCTTCCATCATCCCACTTCTGTTTGCACTGCTCTGATCTTGCCAGCTTTGGTTCTTGCCAGAAGTCTGATCAGCTGTCCTCCTGGCCATCTGTATTCTTCTCAGAATTTTCCTTACTTCACTTCTTCTTGAGCTTTGGACTTTCCTTGCTTTTATCACTTCTTTTGCTGCATCACTGAGGCTTTGGTCTCCTTCTCTCCATATCCAGTTCAGCAGTGAGCCTCAGACCTGTCCAAATGATGTTCGAGGATCTTGGATTGACCTTCTTGTAACTGTGTTGGATCCCGAAAGGCTGTCACACTGTTCTGTGCATGTGGATTCACCTGAGTGGACTGACCCAGGGGCCACCTGTGAGCTTTGTTGAAAGGTATCATGCTCACTGTTGGGATGTACAATTAGGGAGAGATGCAAGACTTCCTGATCCACCTGCCCCAGGTGTGTCTGGAGATTCCAAAGGGTTCAGAGGCATGAACAAAGAGCTAGGAAGGGTGCTTCCCCACCCTCTACCCCCTGACACATCTTCATAGTCACTACCATAAGCTGTTCTTCTGTACATGGTTTCATGGCAGGTGGGCGGAACTTGTGTCAAATTAGAGCCTAAAGAAATGACTGCTTGCATCAGGGCACAGGTGCAGAAGAAGCATGGGTGCTGTTGCTGGTCCATCAGGAAGAACAGGGGCCTCTATGGCTGTTGGGCTTTTCTGGTTCACTCCCCATCTTCATATCTTCTTAGCATGAATAGAGAAACTGTTGCAGCCACTTGGCACATCTGCTGTGTGGTGAGAGACAATAAAAGTCAGTTCAAGTCAGCTAGGGCCATAGGATGATCAGTCCCAGACACAGTGTCTGTTGTTCCCACAACCCCTGACCAACATCCTCCTTTGGAATTGAGCCTTCTCCTCTCAGAAGCACCTCCTGTATTTAGCCAATCCCACTCACACATTAAGAGAGAAGAGGTAGGTTCCTGTCTGTGCAGAAGTGGTGACAATGAAGATTCCATTGGACCTGCTGTCTTTGTTTACTCCTGGAAAAAAGGCTGCAGGAAGGGAAATGTGTGGTTTAATAAAGTGGAGGTGAAAGAGAAGCTAAGGAGTTGCTTGTAGTGAAGAAGAGTAACAGTTAGAGGAACACTTGTAATTGCTTACTGTATGCCCTGCCCTTTATGAGCTGATGAAAGTGGAAGTGGTGGGGCCCACTCATGATTAACTACAATCATGTCCTCAGCAACTGAGTAATTCTTTGTGAAAGATGGTTGTATCATTTCTGTTTTACTGCAAGGAAAGTGAGGCCTAGCACAATGAAGTACTCTACCCACAGCTTGTGCATAACAGAGCTAGAACTAGAAACACATTCTCCTCTTCTCAGAGCACGGGCTTCCGGTGTCTGTGCAGGAATAACACCACTGCACCTTATTAAGTGAATGGCGGTACACAGTGTGCATGTCGCTTAGAAACTGTCCTAAAAATGACAGGCAGTGAATAGGGGAATGAAGTTCCATTTTCAGCTTAGGCACTGTGTGATTCCAGACCGTCTCCAGAGACTATGTGAAGCAGCCTGTATATTTAGAAATTCTGCCACAAGCTCTGTATTTCTTCTCCCAGCTTCCTGCAATGATCAAGAGGTGTGAGTGAGATCTGCAAGGGAAATGCATTGATAGCTCAATTTTCTTTCACTCATAAAAACTACAATTTGTCCTTCTGAGGGTAAGGCACGTTTTACACTTAGAAATGTTCAACTGACTTGTCAGACAATCTCTCTGGATTAGTATTATTCTGCCATTGATTCAAATTGTACTGTGTCAAACCCGACATGTTTAAACAAGCCTAAGAAATGCACGTGGACTTGAAAAGACACCGGCTCTGCTGAAGGAAGCTAAGTCCTACAGTGTGGGTCTCGAGCACTTCCTCAGCCCATCTCTTGTGTTGGAGGCTTTGGACTCAGCCCCTGCTCAGTTAGGGAGTGGTGAAACCTGAGGACCAGGTCTGGTAGAAGGAAGTGAGGTCACTGGGAACATGCATTTAAATGTTAAATTGGAGCCCCAGTGCTTCCTCTTCCTTCCCGGGGATGAGCAGCTTCCTGCCAGAGTGTCTGCCCACCTGAAAGGCACAGGGCCAACTGATGGGGGACTGAAACTTCCTAAATCAATCCAAACTAAACTGTCTTATTTATTTATTCATTTAAATTTTGTGGTACTATTGATCAAATCCAGAGTCTAACATATTCTAGGCCAGTGCTCCTATCCCTTAGCCATACCCCAAATCTCTTCTGAAGTTGATTTCCCCAGATATTTGTCATAGTCATGCAAAGCTAACACAGAGGGCAGGAGATAGCCCTGGGAAACCTGCAGGGTAGAGGAATTTAACCCACAATGGATGCACGAAAGGAAGCTAAGAATGTCGGTCAAAGGTGCCAACCAGGCACAATAATGACCTTGTTGTATGTACTGCACTTTAGGTTCCCACAGAAGATCACCACTGTGGATCTACAGTACCTTAGCACACACTCATGCGGCCTTGCCTACCCCGTCAGCATTAGTTTGAGCTGAGTACTCCAGCAGCCACATAGTTGGTAGAGCTCTGTATACAGGATCAAGCCTCCATGAAAGAAGTCTGTGGTCATACTGTATGAAATGTATTTGTGAGGAATTTGTTATAGTTTTAAGAAAGGTTTCAATGATCAATTAGATCTGAAAATAAAATCCATCTAGGAATAGTGGCACGTTCGTGCAATTTCAGCACTCTACAAAGCTGGGGAAGGAGGATCAATGACAAATTTGAGTCCAGCTTAGGTAGCTTTGTAAGACACTGTCTCAATAAAAGATACATAATAAGAAATAAGGATATAGATCTTTTGCAAAGGAGAGGGGGATTAAGAGATAGAGAGAGAGGCTAGAGTATGTGTATGTGTATATGGCAGGGAGATGAAAAAAATTAAGATGTATCATATACACATGTCAACTCCTCACAAGTTATAGGACAATTATGAACTGAAAATATGTATTACTAAAAAAATTTTAAACCTCAGAATAATAGAGAAAATTAAAAATTAAAAAATGGACTGTAGTTCAGTATGAAGGACCTGTGATTGATCTCAAAACCCTTCACCCCTGGGTGAGGATGTCTTCTGGTTGCAAGCAGAGCTCTCCAAAGCATTAGGCTGATGTACAAGCATAGCAGAGAGGCATCATTCATGCGAGATTCTGGCCAGTCCTTTCTTTCCTGCATCAGCCTGAGAACTGGTGGGACTGGTCCTGGCAGAACAGAAGAGTCACATAGGTCCATTTCAGTCATGCCAATGCCTCTGATTTCCTGGTCCCTGCAGGCTCTTTGATTACCTGTTGGCAGCCAGCAATGTGTTTGCAAATGTCAGCTGCTGCATGGTTATTAAGAGTAATTTTTCTATGCAGAGTTGATGTGGGACAGGGAAGCCAGTGACATTTTCCAGCACTCTTGCCCATTTTTCTTTCTTGTACTGACACGGTGAATATAATGTCTACATTATTTACAGAACATACTTACTCATTTGGTTATTTAGCACTGAAAATAACCCATGTAATTGATGAACATCAGACTTTTATCCCAAGACATACACCAGTCTCCGCAAGGCTAATAACACTCTTATGTTTCTTTAAGTAATTTCACAGACAATGTAACTCTAAGGGGACTTTGCAGTGTTTTGTTCAAATAGAGAACTTAAGTCACTTGAAGATTCCATCGACTGGCTGTCACATCACTACTTGTTGGATAAATATTGAATTCAGTTCACCAAGTGGGGTTTCTGTACAAGGATGTATGTGAAGAAATAAAGGAGCTAGAAAGATGAATTCCATGGTTTACCCATCTCCAAAGGCTTTGAAGTTCAATGAATCAGGAAGACTTTTAAATAGAGACAAGACAAAGAAAGGATCTTGATTGAAGAGAAGTAGAATTGTATGTACAGTTCAAATGAAATTGGAGCATTACATGCCAAGTGGGAAGAGATGCTGGTAAGAGCACAATTAAGAAAGTGCCATAGAGGAAATCATGCTGGAGCTAACTGGAGCTATATCATCCTGTCTTTCTTTCTTTCTTTCTTTCTTTCTTTCTTTCTTTCTTTCTTTCTTTCTTTCTTTCTTTCTTTCTTTCCTTCCTTCTTTCTTTCTCTTTTCTTTTTTCTTTCTGGTTTTTTGAAATAGGGTCTAGCTTTGTAGCTCAGGCTGGCCCTGAACTCACTATGTAGCCCAGCACAGCCTCGAACTCACAGCAATCCTCCTGCCTCTGCCTCCCCAGTGCTGCGATTACTAGTGTGAGCCACCATGCCCAACAGGAGCTATTTCTTAAAGAGCTAGTGAGCTTGGTGAGGATGGAGTTGGGCTGTTGAGACCACCGTGGTGAAGGTAGGAAGTGTTACAAGGGAAAGCTGGGGTCCAGCAGATTGACCATCCAACCAATTACAAGTTAATTCGAGGTCAGAGGGAAATGACATGGTACCTATTCTCATCTCTGAACCTGGGAACACTGAGGCCTCCTCACAAGTTCATGTCAGGCATGTGAATCTGCTTGAAAGCTGCTTTTAAGTTCATACTAGTACTGGAAAGATGAGGAAAAGCACAAATTTGAGTGTGAATTTTACTGCTGTCCTTGTGTTGGCATGGTTAATCTACTGTTACCTGACACCCTTGGGGTGTATTCATAGAAATACTTGAGATCTTTGTGGACATAATACAAATAACTCTATATTTTACCCAAATTTATATTAGCTCAACTCATTAGTCTTTCATCTAGTTGCTTAAGTAAAAATCTCAGAAATAATCAGGAATAATAACTCCTATGTCGAATGTGCCTCTCCTTCCATTCACGTATCTTAAATCTTGAGTCTGGAATTTGACTCTCTCTCTACAGAGATTGCTAACTCTAAGCCAAGCCCTCAGCGTTTCTGCTTACACTCTCCCAGCTGCCAGCTGACTCCTCTGGTTGCTTCCTTCTCCCTCCTTAGTACGCCATTCTCTACACCAGGGTTAAGTGATTATGTGTACAGTGTCAATCCGATGAGGCTACATGGTTCTCCAAATCTCTAGGGTGTTTCTTTCTTTGCACAAGGTGACGGAGTTCTGGACATGGCACCTATGTTCCCTGCAGGAGAGACCTGAGCAGGGACCAGCTCCCTGTGGTCTGTTCTCCCTGGGGCCAACCTTGAGCTGTGCTTCTTGGAGGCCCTCCCAGCTAGAGTCCTTTTCTCTCCAAGATTCTGTGATCTGATGGGACAAGTTCATGAACTCCCCATTGGTCTCACTGTTCATGTACTAACACTATGGTCTTTTTGCTATACCTATAATAAATATAATATTTAGAACTTAGGTAATTTTGGTATGTCTTATTCTTGATTTGCTCTGAAATGTCTACTGAAAACTTCCCACCCATGATGACGAGGAGTAAGTTTATCTGGGGCTGAGTTTCCAGTAGAGTCATTTTGTATAGGAAGGTTAGCCTAGGTCTTAATTCTCACTTATTTCATTTTTTGAAAGGTACTACATTTGTTTTCTCTTCTAGGTAATTGTATGAAGTTACTGTCTATCCTCAGGAAACTTTGGAAGAGACATTATTAAAATGAAAACATTATAATGTTTTATTAGGAAATTATATTTCCAGTGAGAAAATTTTATTTCAGTGTTAAATAAATGAAATGAAGACTTATCAATCATTTCTAAGAGGCTACATAATCTACTGTAGTCATTTGGAAAATTCAAGGAAAATTCAAGAACTTGTCTGTTGATAAAGACATTTACAATAGATTCTAAGAAACAAGACACAAAAGCATGATAAATAAAATAGCAAAATATCTCAAAACCCATTTCTCAGAAGTTTCTCTGACACTAATACATAAGCAGTGTATGTGGAGTGGCTCTGGGAGGCTTCTTGAAAAATGTAGAACTGAACTATGTATTTTGAGAGCACAGTTAAAAGACACACCAGAGAAAAACAAGCACATTAGGGAAGTGATATGCCAGGTGTGTTCTGGTACAGGTGGGAGATTCAGATCCTTTGTAAGGCAGAAACCAGGCCACACTGAGCAGCAGGCCCCATGTTCAACAGATCAAGCAAAACATAGATTCTCTTGCTTGGTTGCTTCTCTAAAGAACCAAAGAAAGTATGGAAGTAGTCTATCTGACTAGATATCCCCTAAGCCTCACAGATTCGTAGGTGAGAGTTTTGAAGAAGGCTGGATTAGGGTGTGTGAATATAGATTGAAGGTGTAGGTAATAGAAACTCCATTCTGTCTGTGTGTAGACCCAATGAATAGGCTTAGAGTCTGGATGGACTATAAAGGGAAAGAGGGAAGGTAGGCTTGCTGCTGCTGCTTGGTGCCTTCTGCCTTCTCTATCACGGACTGTTGCTCCTCTGTGATGCCCCTCAGCCACACCATCTTCCCTTGGAGCCACCTGTGAGCTGAAATGAACTTTTCCTCCTTCCACTTTGGGTGTTAGGTGTTTTGTCTCAGCAACACGAAAGAAACTAAGACATTGTCCAAAACTCAACATACTCACTTCCTGGGGAGAATCTAGTGTTGGCAGCTATAAAACATTCACTTCAGCTTCTTCGCTGGGAAGTGTGCACATGATGACATCTAGCTGCTGCTGTTTCCAGGTACTTATATCTATGACATGAGATCTAAAGAAGGCCCTTTAAAAGCTAGACTACCAACAAACAAAAGTTACTATCAATTAGAAACTGAGTCACTAATATAGCAATGCTTCATAGGTGTTAGGGCTTGTGTCTAGATGTCTCTCCAAAGCCTCATGCTTTTCTGAGGTGCTGAATCTAGGGTGTGGGAGGCTGAGATTAAGGACTCATGATTACTAAACCATGAGAGTAAGTGACTTTGCATCAACCTAATCCCAGTAGTCAGGGTGAGATAAAAGAAGCAGAAAGACACTGCTAAGGTTCCTTGTTGCTTTTGCTACTTTGTGTGCACCCATTGTTTCTCCTCTGTGATGCATCTCTGCCATGTGCTACTCTGGAGCCACCTGATTGCACACTGAAACCTCTATGAACTGTAGCTAAATAAAACTTTTCTTCTTCAACTTTGGGCACCAGGTAATTGGTCTCAGTAATGAGAGAGAGGTCACACTTTGGGGAAGATGTCACATTCAAATCAGTACTGGATCAATATGAGGACCTTCTCTACAAGAGCAGATAGAAGTTTGGCTGCTGCTGTGTTATTCATAAATGCATGACAGGGGCAAACCCCCTTTTTAGTCAGGCAATAGCTGACTAAAATTTAGCTCATAAGTGTTAAATGCATTATTGCAAGAAGCCATAATGAGAAAATGAGGTCGTGTTGGTAAAGTGTTAGCACTGAGGGAGTATGAAAATGCTCTGGAAGGCTTATGATTGCATGCTGGAGATTAGGCAAATCTTCATCTTGATCTTGCTAAATACAAGGAAAAATATCCATGTACACTAGAACAAAAGTTAAAAATGCTTTTTTCTTTTGTACTGGAATTTTAAACACTGATGCACAGCTATTTCCTCTATTACACATTCACCTAATTTAAAAAATTTCTGGACTATACACTAATATTTAATAACAATACTGAATTTTGAAAATTTTTGGATAAATTTCATTTTATAAATAACTATTTCCTTTCAAATTGCTATGTTATGGGTACAAAATTTTGATATTTTTCAAACTTTCAATTGATTATAATTTTTCAAAAAAGATAGGTGCTGAGCAGCACAACATATGACCATTTGAGCTAATCTTCTGAACTATAAAGTGTTTGATTCCGCATACTTTTATATTAAAATAGTGAATATATAATATTATGGCTTATATCTACATGGTCCTCCAAAGCTTCATATGCTCCTATTGGGGCTTTTGGGAAGTTGCTGGATCATAGATGTGCTAAGAGCATATGAAAATTAAACAGGGTCAGTAGTTGATGATAAAAGCCCTGTCTTGGGTATGAGTAACACCAGTAAATGGGCTTAAAGCCTGGGAAAGAAGGAATATAAGCAAGTTTTTGGCATATTATTTCTTTAATACTTGACTAAAGGTTGCTGACTAACTTGCACAAATTGACAGATTCACTCAGAAGACTAATCTATAAAAACATTCAAAAATCAGTGTGGGAATGTCAGAGAGATTTGCAAAGTAAATACTTTAAGTGCTCAAGCTCAACATGTTTACATTCCTTTGATTTGGACCAACAGAGGAAACACAACTGACTTGTCAAAGGGATTCTTCTACAGATCAACTTTAGCTTTGTCATAGAAGCACTTTGGGGCACTTACTTGTGTATGTCTCAATATGGGTTAAATTTGATAAGCAGAGACACTACAGTAATGATTGGACTATTAAATTTGCTTGGATGTATTTAAGAATTGTATCTTTTACAATGAATTTCCAAATAGTTCTAATTCATAGTTTGCTGCTTTACCAAAGCATGTTTTTGCTTATGGTGACACTGTACTTTGCAAAATTTTATAGTTCTATATTGCTACAAAATAAATAGTTTTTCCTTCATACTTACATTTAAGGCCATACTTTCAACACTACCCATAAAACATCAGACATTCCATTTTACCGGTGCTCGACATCCAAGGCATTAACTACATAAATTTCCAAAATCAAGAAGAAAGCAAACACACCTAGGGTGTTTACACGTAAGATAATGAAAATGGGAAGAACCAAAGTGATACATCAACATCCTTTTCCTAGAATTTGGGTGAAATGGACACCAACCTGCTTCCACACTGCCACCTCCTGTGGTGGGGTCAAAGCAAAGAGAACAAATTAGCATTCTGTTTTTTTCCAAGTTCTGCAAATACCTTCACATATAATATGGCATCAAATTTTAAAATATCTTGTTATACTGAATACAGAGTATTTACCCAAAAAATTAAAACAAAAGTAGTGGCAAAATCCTATCATAAAGCAATGAGCAAAATTAAGTTTTTTAGTGGCCTATATCTCCAAATGGTAAAGACTAAAGAAAAAAGTAAACAAAGCTGATGTATATAGAAGATAGGGTTGCAGGATGGGAGTGAAGGGGAAAAATGAGAATTAAGTCATGTCATATTCAGGTACAAAGTCTCAATGTTGAATACGATGATGAGGTGTATTTCTGATGTACCAAAAAGATTTAAATTGAAAAACTAAAAACAAAAACAAAGAAAACCTATGCAAATACTAACTGTACTTGGAAGATAAAAATACATTTTAATTCATCGTGTTTGATTAAGACAGTGTTAAACTCAGTAACATAAAAATATCTAATGTCAACTTAATATATATTAAACAGTGCAGATATGTAATCCACATTTTTAAGTGATTTCTTGAAATACACATAATATATGTACTTTAGGATATTTCTATGTGGAACTGTACTTTTTGGAAGTTTTATGGACAAACATATAAAACTTCTTGTACTAATTATTCCCATAGGACTCTACTGCATAAGAAATTGTCACAAGATTCTCAGAATAGACCTATGTATACAGCTCCTCCCCAGTGAGATTTCTTTCATGTATTTGGCAGTGCATGTGTGTACTGAAAGCATGCCCACATTGCTCACATACATATGGTTTCCCATTTTGTCTTTGGCAAACATCACAAAGTTAGCATCCTGTTTTATACATTTCTTCCTGTCAGTGGAGTCAAAGATGGAAAAAAAGCCAATCAGCATCTCGCTATGGCACAATCCTCCTTGGGGTGGAGTGAAAGAAAAGAGAAACTCACTATCCTGCTTCCTACCATCTCCTCTAGCATGGAATCAAAGCAGGGAAGGTTCTGACCTGAGCTCACTAGCATTTATAAAGCTTTTTGCTGTGTGTAACATAGTACAATGGTAGTGTTTCCCTAATATTTATTTTTCAAATTTCTTTTTTATCACTTTTTCTTTAAAAACATATTTATAAACATTCTTATTGTAGTTACAAGATTTTGACACTTTCGAAACACTTAATTGATCATTTTTTAAAAAGACACCACAGATATAACAAGTAGATATACCACCACAGATATAACAACAGCCTTGAAAGGCTGTTGATTCATACTCGGATGTATTAGTTTCTAATAATCAGTGAGTGTCGAGATCAGTTGTGACCATTCTCATTCTGCATGGCCGGTGTCAACCAGCAGATCCTCCCAGAAGACTTGCTTCACTGAATCTCATCTGACTGAACTGAATCGCACAGAACATATTGTCCACACACTGTTGTCTCCCTGCTGCCTGTCATTTCTCTCGCAGCTCTCATTATATACTCATATTTTTCTTCTCACTGACTTTCCGATGAGCAGAAACTGACTCTTGACCACCAATAGGTGAAAGAATCCAGTTCTCCTCGTCGCCACCCACTGGTGGTATTGAATTCCGCTCTCAGGTGAAATGGAATTTAGGAATGTTCACAGCCCAGAGACATCGTTCCTCTGCTGCCCCTGCTGGTCTGAAATGCAAGCACAGGATTGATTTCCACTCTTTCCATAGCTACCCTGTCTTGCTCTGGGCTGGAGAGATGTCTTACTCTTTTTTTAAAAAATTGAAATCTATATTGGTACATTACATATACACATCATGATTGTACTCCACAATGGGGATTTGTACCAGTATAAGACACAATTTAATTCTCATTTTTTTCCCATAGCCCTACCCACCCTACCACCCCTCTATATACATAAATTTGTTTCCTTCCTTTTTTGTTAAAATCTCATTATTTTCTCCCTTCACCCTATTTATTACTTTGTGTGGTACTGGTGATGCAGTCAGGGGGCTTCACACTGAGGTACATCCTCAACCCTTTTTACTTTTTATTTTGAGACAGAATCATTAAGTTGCCAAATCACCCAGGCTGGGCTCAAACCTGTAATCAGCCTGCCTCGGGCTTCTGCACAGCTGGGCTTACAAGCAGGCACCACTTTGCCTGAAAGGATGAGATGTGCTGAAGGGGGGACTAAGCTTGTCGGCTAAGGTGGCATCTGCTCTGTGAAGAGCTGGAGCTTGGCCCCCGACCTCCTCCAAGGGGCAAGTCAGACAGGAAGCAGGAAGGCCCAGGGTTCGTGTTTCATCCTGGTGCAAGGCTCCAGGGTCTTGACTAAGTTTGAGAAGCACAGGTGTCTCACTGGACTTCACTAAAGCAGTATTGCTGATTTCCAGGAGTGTTGCAGCTTTGCATTTATTTCTGCATTTTCAAGCCTATTTCATTGGATAGGTAGGAAAAGGTAAATTGAAAAGAATTAACTCTGTGAACCAGATGTAGTGACACACACTTGTAGTCCAAACACTCTTGGAGACAGAGGAAGGAGAATCACAAATTCAAGCCCAGCTTGGTCAATCTTTATTACTGTTAACTTGGTGAGTTGCTGTCTAAACATTGTTTTAAAAAATAATATATTTTTTAAGGGCTGGGGAAATAGCTCAGTGCAAAGAACTTGGATAAAATCCTTAATACTTAAATGAAATCTACTCAGTACTACTCATTAGCTCCTATGCTGATTTTAAATATTGATTTAAATACTACATTTATAAGAAATTTAAAAATATTCTTCTAATATAAGCATGATTCCATTTCTTGTTGTACTATCTACCTACATCAATATCTCTCTATTTAGAAGGGAAGAAAAACTTTATCTGTGAACCAGCGTGCGTGCTCTACTTCCCAGTTACTCATTTGAAGGCACAGTTATTGCAGGCAACAGTCCGGCCTGCTGCGGAAAGTGGCTAAAGCTGAATGGGCAGGTTGCAGGCCCTCCACTCCCACAGTGTGCCAGCACTGCCCCCTGCTGTCCTCCTGGAGTACTTCCCCGCTGTCCCACTGGCAAAGAGGCCTGCAGAGGAGCCGTGTTCATATTTCCTGAGCAAGAACCTGAGCTCTTTCCGTGCAGACAGGGCTACATATCTCACTCAGAGTTAGGCTGCATGGAATCTTAAGACTTTCATCCAGTTATATTAAGTATAATAAAAGTGACTTTGGCTTATATTTAATATTTTCCTTTTTAATAAAAGAAATCGTGTCTAGAAATTGCCAGGAAGGAGCGATATAGCGCCATAGTTAGGATGTGGGATTGGACACCAGGTGCTTCAGATGGTGTCACTCGGGCTTAGACAAGTGATAGAATCTTTCTATCTGTAAAATAGAGATGATAGTAATAGTTTTCTGTACTTTTCATGTAGATTTTGTTGAGGGGAATTAAATGTAATAAAAATGTAACATGGGCCACATACAATCCATTATCAATGAATGTCCACGACACTTTCTATCCCTGGCAGGGACTGGAGAAAGAGGATTCCCAAGAGCTCACTGTGGGTCCCTGTTGTCCCTCACCAGGCAGATGGGGTGCGCCTGAGAAGCCAGTAGGGAGCAGGTGTGATCGGAGCCTCCTGACACTGGGCTGCCAGGAGCAGAGGAACACAGCCTCGGCTCTCAGATAGCCCCCGATTCACCGACCAAAAACCAGGCATGAAACGTGTCACTGCACAAGTAAGAGGAATAAATGCATAAATACACAGACAACAGGTATGACAGCTGCTCCAATTATGTTTTGAAAAACATAATTATTTTGAATGTATTTAAAACTATCCATAAACCTCCTGCTCTTCTTCATCCTGTTTATCTCTGGGTTTCAGATGGATATTAGAGTAAGTCCTGTCATCAATTTTCAGGGACAGCTCATGACTTCTTTTTTCTGAAAAGAAAACAAGAATGTTCTGCAGAATGCCAAGTCATAATTGATTTACCTCAAAACATCACAGCCCAAGCAGTTAGCGATAAAAGAAGCCTCAAATAATGTCCGTGAGTCGTTGCTGGCCTCGATGGATCCTGTGCAGAAGGTGTGAGTTTCGAGGGGACCACATGCTGCCCTGCGGCAGCCCGGCCGGGTGACCGCGGACTGGAGGGCTCCTCGGTGACGACGCCCTCCGGGCCCTGGAGGCGAGGATGTGGACACCGCCCGGTGGGCTCCGGGAGCACCTTCCGCCGCCGCCACACTGAGATGGGAGGAACTTGGGTCCTTCAGAAAGTGCTACTGACACATCTTAAAGAGAACAAGTGCACAGTTATCCACAGCATTCTGACAATATAAAAACTAAAAAGAGAATTAAAAATGAAGGCAGTCTTGAGATTATCAATAATAATCTGTTACACGTTTCATCAAGTGTATTTTCAGTGTAAAATGCAGGGTTTTACTATGAATAAAACAGTAGTAGCTGGTTACAAAGGAGCATCATTGATGATCTAGAATCTTATCATACTTTTTTGAATTGCCAACTAATATAGATTTATTTTTGGTCAGGACATATGATCCATTAGACTATCAAGATAGTCTTACATTCTTGAAACTAAGATGTTGGGAGGGTTATTTTAATATGAAATTCATTTCATTATTTATGATCATTATGGATCCATATATAATTAATATTGTATTGCTTCTGTCAGATCTTATGTATCAAGAGTTGAAGAGGATTTATACATGGGTGATCAAATCTCATTCCAAATTACAGTTTGATACTTTATAATAACTTATACAGTGTGGTATAGACTTTCAAATTTTTATCATTACATATGCTAGAACAAGTATTATTTTTCTAAATTCAGTAACATTTGTTTCTTGCTAAAATTTAGATAAAACAATCAAACCAAAAATTTTAAAGACAATAAATTTTTACTAATTCTTTATCTTAATATCTGCACATACTGTCTATCATTTTCTTGAAGTGATTTATGGTTTCAAAGAAAAGAACCTATTTCATGAGCAGTCACCTGAAGAGCTTCAACCTTGGAGCAATTCAACAATATTCTTTAATTTTTTTCTACAATCCAAATACTATTAATAACGTGTCAGCTCATAATTACACCTATACTATTACTTGTGTATATATACATATATATATGCATATAAATATATAAATACACATACATTCAAACAATAATGTGTCTTCTGCTCTGACCACCTCCTATGAGTGCTGGCTTCACTATGAGGCTGGTAGCTCATCACTCACAGCCTTCCCAGGGGTCACAGGCTGATGTGAAAATTCCCAAAAGAAGAAAGAGCCTCCTACCTGGCAATTTCCTGTTCGTGACTCCATTCTGTAACATAGTCACTTGTTTAGACCCACAGCAATATCAGAATGCTAACAACATGCCCGCTGGCTGCATGGTTATCTGACTGTCAATCAAAGAAGGTTTATATTAATTAGAGTGATTCTTCTCTATGAAATTATGCCACCAGTGTAATATTTGATTCTATTTATAAATTGTAAAGATTGCATTTTATTTGATTTCATGATGCTCTCTATCTTGGTCAAACATACATGGTCTTCCAAAGTTAAATCTACAAGGAATCATGTATTTCAAGAAGTCTAATAAAAGAAAAGCCAAGCTCTCATCGCTGCTTTTCCCTTCTATTCCTTACCTTCTCCTGGAGGAAGTGCCCATATTATAAATTGTATGAGTTATACCAAATAATGTTCTTGATCTAAGAAAATATGATTATGTTTTCTGACTTTCCGAGACTCTACTCATCTCATTTTCTTCTGATTTTCATATTATTTCCTGGAGACGATCCTCTAAGGACATAGAAAGCCATTTCTCTTCCAGATTTAGGATCACCAGAAGCACATCTTATGGAAAAGCTGTGATTTTCCCCTCCAGGGCCTTGCTGCTCCCTAGGGCTTCTCTGGAAGCTGGGATGCTCACAGGCACAGCCCACCTGGAGGGACCAGGCAGCTCCACCAACAGCCTGCACGCTGGTGACTGGGCCTGGACAGGGCAAGGGAAGCTTTAGGGATCAGCTGTGCAGATGCTTTGCTTAAGAACCATTTGTTATCTTGACAGCAATCTAGGTCTCTCTGCCTGAATTGAAACACATTTCTTCAGCTTGGTGGAAGCTGTAGTGGGATGGAGGAAGCATTGTGATTTATTCAGATTAAGGTTGCACCACATGTTTGAACTGAGACTAAAGAAAAATCAACTCAAGCTCCAGAGAAGCAAATGGAGATGTAGGTAGTCTGCTTATGAATCATACTGCTGCACTAGATTCACACCACCCTCATTTTTAGTGGAAGAGGTCAGGGATCTGTTCTCTGCTGTCAACAAGGCTGTGCTGCCATAAGAATATTAGAGAATAAAGTTCACACTGACCCATACCTTGTACACTGGAGATCAGAATGTGAGCCACAGATAAAACAAGAGTCCTTTTTATTTATGCCTTATACTCTGAATAATATATATCATGGTTATCCTTTTAAGATTATGATATGCAGGGGCCGGGGATATAGCTCAGTGGTTCCGGCATCTGTCTTGCAAGCGCAAGCACCCGGGTTGGATCCCTGGTAACCACGTAACAATACTGGGTGTGGAGACTCACCCCAGCAGCAATCAGTACCACATACCACAGTGCCGGGGTGGTGGCTCACACCTGTAATCCCAGAACTTGGGAGGGATTGCTGTGATGTGAGTTCGAGGTTGAGCTCAGGGCCAGCCTGGACTACAAAGCGAGACCCTGTCTCAAAAAACCTAAAAAAAAAAAAAAAAGATTATGATATACAGTATGTTAACTGTTGTTATTCTCTATTTTGCTATGAAATTTTGCTTTATTTTTTCAGGGAAATAAAAAGAGTGCTTTTCAGATTTTCTTTGTACTTGTGTTACATTAAAATTTTAAAAGACACATACCAAATGCTCTTGTCCACTCAGACTGCTATTTCTCCTATGGGATTTGCCTTACATTTACAGAATTTCATTGTTCTGCTAACCTTTTGAATTTTAAAATTTTCTGAATTGCAAGACTTACAAGTTCCTAAAAATACATTGACCTAGAAATAGACACTGATTCCTGACTAGTTCTCTGGTCAAGTTTCTTTTTGTATGTGGGAAGGACATTTTGATTCGGGACACCCTCCTTTAGCGATGCTCAGGGCTTCAAGTCCTGAGCTACTCCAGCTGCTAGTCTGGGCTGAGCTCTGAACCTCATTCTCATTCTGATCCTGGGGATCAGAGAACTTCACACCGAGAACCAACAGGCTGTCAAAGTACCATCTCTAGGCAAGGACACAGATAACCAGGATCCATCTTGTCAAGATGCTGGTCTTAGCAATACTTTAACTGCTCAGAGCCAAGAAGGCCCAAAATTTAATTAAATTTAGAGCAAAATTAAATTCAAACACGAAGTCCTCTTTAAAGAGAAAAGTACAGAATTGTCTGTCAGGGAGGTGAAGACTCAGATGCTAATGTAGTCATCACAGCCATTGATTCTTATCTACCCTTAACATCTATGATCAGCTGATGCCATGACAGTCATCCAGGGAGGACAAGTCTCAGCCAAAGAGCTAGAGCAGTCTACAGAACCAGCATCTCTTCTTGGTCCTTATTTGGCTGATAACCTCCTTGCCATTTATTGGATGGTGGCCAATTTTTTATTTTTAATTTTATCTGTTTATCCATCCCTCTATATGTTTCTTAAATAGGCAAAAGCAAGTTATTTTATAGAATGGAGTATTACCCTGCCATTAAAAATGATAAGATTGAGTCATTCATACTGAAATGGATGTACCTTGAGGACATCCTCAGAAGTGAAATAAATAGGTCACAGATGTGCAGATATTGTATCTTTTCTCTGGTATGAGAAAACGAAGTTGTAAATGAGTTGTAGTATGAATAGTTGATACTGTGAAATAGAAAATATTTAAAAGGAAAGAGGGTGTAGGGGTAAAGAACAAGGGGAAAAAGAATGTGACAGTAATAAAAAAAGGAAACAAAGATTATGTATATGGAAGTGGGAGGGTTGCAGGGCAGAGGGAAAGGGGAAAAAATGAGAATCAAGTCATATCATATTTTGGTACAAACTCTTAATGTTGAATGTGATGATGATGTGTATTCATAATGTACCAATAAAGGCTTAAATTTTTAAAAAATCAATGATATGACTGAACTTATTTTGAAATCCCCATTTTGATAAAAATAGACTTACTGAACTCTTCTAAGAAGCACACACAAAAGGCTTTGAACACTCTGCAAGAGTATTTTCCAGATTATGATTAATAATCTCTGGATTAGAAAGACTTGTGGTATAAACTTGAAGGATTGTATTTAATTTTAGAGACTAGTTAATGGCTATTAACATTTTTGACCATTTTCTTTCATGAAAGTACAATTTAGTTTATGATTCAGATTGTATGCACTATTGCCATGTGATTTTTATTTTGTTTTAAGATTTGAATCTTTATTGGTGCATTTGATATGCACATCATGATCACACTCAACATTGAGAATTTGTACCAGTAAATGACACGACTTAATTTTCATTTTTTACCATTCCTCATCCACGCTATAATGCCCCTGCCATCTATATACATAACTTGGTTTCCTTGTTTTACCATCACATTTTTTCTTTCCCCTTGTTACTTACCACTACTCTCTTTTGCCCTTTGAATATTTTCTATTTCATAATATGTATCATACATTCTAGAGATCATTTACATCTGCAGTTTCTCATATCAGATAAAAGATATAATTCTTACTATTCATTGAGAATATGGACAGCTATAAAATATTTATGATGAAATACATGGGTCAATTTAACCTCTTTTATTGTGAGGCATATAAGAACTGTGCAGGTAGGCTGGGGATTTAGCTCAGTGATTCCAGCGCTTGCCTTCCAAGTGAAAAGTCCCGAGTTCAGTCCCCAGTAACCATATGCAACAATGCTGGGCATGGTGATTTACGCCCACCAGCAATCAGAACCACATACAACAGTGTCGAGCATAGTGGCTTACACCTGTAATCTCAGCACTCAGGAGGCAGGAGGATTGCTGTGAGTTGAAGGCTGAGCTCAGGGCCAACCTGAACTACAAAAGTGAGACACAGTCTCAAACAAAACAAAACAAAACAAAATAAACAAACAAACAAACAAAAACCTGTGATGTTAATAATGCCTTATTTTGATGCAGGGCCCCCATGCTTCATCCAGGTTGCGTGTGTGTGTGTGTGTGTGTGTGTCTATGTGTATTTTCTAAAGAAGCATATTGCACTGGCAGCTGCATAGGCTTGGAGAAGGAAGCCTCCACCTCTGTCTTTCTGACATGTCACATGGAAGGCCTATGTCACTGTCTGTGTTCCATAGACCTCAGTGTCACCCCGAAGTACACTGTTAACTTTGCTTGCTTCCCTTCCACAAACACATTTCTCTGCCTTTTCTGTCTCCCATTTCAAGCCTGGTGCACCTAGTTGGAAATATTTTGCATCACTTCTGTGGGTTGAGAAACATGAAGTTTAGCTTCATGCATGTCACTCTCTACCAGACTGCAAAGCCTGAAAAATTAATGTTTCAGTTTCTTCCTTGCTGAGACACGATACTCAACACCCAAAATATAAAGGAAGAGAAGTTTATTTTGGCTCATAGTTTGTAGAGGGTTCAGTCAGTAGTTTACAAGCTCAGTGGCAGAGCAGCAAAGCAATGGGACAAGACAGAGGAAACACAGCATATGATATGACAACAGGAAGTGGAGAGAGATCAAGTGAGGGGGGAGGAAGATCGACACTTCCAGGCCACTCCACTAGTGATACACCTCATCTAACTAGACCTCACTTCTCAAATCACATCTGGCTGTAAACTCATCAATGGTCTAATCCACTGGTGAGTTTCACACACCAGTGTTCCATTCACATCCCAGAACCATCCAACACGAGTGCAGGAGGCTTTGGTGGGACATCTAGATATGAACCATAGCAAGTAGGAAGAGACTAATCAAGTGATTCTACATCTCTGTGAGTTTCAACAACATATTTCCTTTCCCAACTGTAGATTTCATGGTTCCTTCTCTTTTTAAGTCCATATTCACTGTCCAGAGCACTTCTTTCACCTCCCAGGGCACAAGCTCCCCCAGTGTTATTCCCGCCTCCTGGCTTCCTCCTTCATGCCTTGGTTGTACCCTCTGACCTCTAACCCCTGCAGGCTGAGGGGAGGGAGGCTTCATTCTCTGCTCTCAGGATCATTCTGCCATTTGGATTCAAATGCAGTGAATGTGTGGGTCAACTCTGTAATGCAATCCAGAGTGAAATGTCCTTCCTCTGAGTTCTGAACACATACACCTGCTGCTCAACCTGGACACCAAACAAACACTTCTGAGACAATGATTGTTTTGTCTCCAAAATACATGTCCATGTGTCATAATTTCCCATCCACTAAATGGCAGCACTATTCACCCACTCACACAACAACAAACTCATTTTTTATCTCACCACACATCCAAATCCCTAGGTAATTAATTTCTTCAATGACTTCAGAACACCACCCTGTCCTTCCATATACCCTAGGTCAAACCAGCACCCTTTCCTTCCTGTGTCTGCAGCAGCCTCACATTTCTGCCTGTTCTCCACTCCTCTCTCAAGCCTATGCCACATGCCCACATCAAGGTGTGTCTTATCTGTAGATGTAGATTAACATATAAGCCAATCAATGTGTCAGCATAGCGATTTGTCACATCCCTATTCATGTAGCAAGCTGACACAGAGGTGAGGGCAGTCTTGTGGACATGTCACCTTGACCTAGAATAAAGTAGGCTTATCCACTGACAATTATAAACACCAGTCTGAGGAGACAAAGGGTGAGCTGGTTTCTCGATCTCAGTTTCTGGGGCCTGGGAGCTCCCACTATCATCTGCACTCAGTTGGGATTCAGAGGGAAGTAGGGTTGCTGGAGGACTTCAGAGTGTGTCCCTCCTGGGAGCCCTGGCAGCAGCTCACGCAGCAAGCCTGCTGTGTGACTGAGAGCAGGACATCTGGCTTTCTTTGACTGGTCCTTTAGCTGAAATAGAGCAAAAACGCGAGAAATGTTAGTCATTGATTATGTCCTAACTTTCTTCCCAGCTGCTATAAGGTTGTGGTTGAATTCAGATTCTGTATTGTCTTGTATGTGACATGTGGAGTTATCTGTGTATACTGTCTCCTTGTCCAACAGAAGACATCTCCACCCAGAAAGCCAGGCACCACAAATACAGTTCACTGATTACTTGACTGAGCACCATATCAATCACTTGTGGGCCTGTTATTTAACATTCACAAACCCTTGGTGAGGAAGGGCCCCTGGCCACACAGTGGGTGGAAGCATACAGAGGTTGGATCACTTTCTGAGGCCATAGCACTACTACTGATGATGAAAACTAAGACTAGGGTCCAAACCATCATCCTGCACACGTGACCCCACTGTACTCCAGCTACTGGGCCAGTAGTGACATGACTGAGTAGCTTAATTCACTGCAGTAAAATGCAGGTATTCAGTTGAGTGAGTGAATGAAAACCACTATCTCAGGGCTGGGAGGGATCAATCAGAAAAGAGCTTAACACACAGAATAACACCATCAGATCTGGTCCATTTGTTGAAGCCCACACAGAATACAATCTTTAGAGAAAAGCACCCCAGGCCTGGATGACAGTATTGCTGCTGGACTGGAAAATTCCTGTGAAAATCTTATAAGTCAGGCATGCATTAAAATGAGGGAAGAGCACACAATGAGTGAGTTCAGTATTTCTATGCTTTCTCATAGAAAGTGTGGAAACAAAATTTTAAAGTGCAGAGAAATGTATAATAAAGTTTGTACACTTACCTTTCATCTTTAAAAATTACTATTATTTTGCCAATTATTTTGTCTATGGTTGTATTCTTCTTTTTTGAAACAAAGTATATACGTCATTCTTGTCTTACACAAATAGTCTGAGGTCCTCCAGAACCACAGTGAGGGACACAGAACACAAGGGCCTCAGGTTCATACAGGACTGTGGCTTGTCCCACAGAAAACAGCTTTATTAATAAGTCATTCATATCCAGCCAATCTTATTTTTAAGTACACATTTTAATGACTTTTGACATGTGGTGGTGAAATCATCATGATACCCAGGTAGAAAATATTTCTGCAAATGTCGGAGTGTTCACTTCTGCTCACTGGGGTCCACTTCTGTTTTCTTTAACTGTCAGCTCTCATTTAGAAAGACCTGATGTAAATGGGATGACGTCAGCAGAGCTTGGTGTCTTGCTGCTCACAGGGAGCCTGAGGCTCTCAGGCACCCTGAACACCTGCACTACAGTCTGATGAGCCTTCCCACTGTGTAAGCCTGGACCCTTAAGTTTACCAACATTTAGTTACTGCATTTGGAGAGCTGCGGAAATCGATATGCCAGTGTTCACATATCTTGTATATATTTTCCTTAGTAAATACATTAATTTTTTATTATTCCATGTTACAGCAAGGATATGTTTGACTTTGTGAGAAGTTGCCAGGTCATTTCACATTCCTGCTACAATTGAAGAGAGTTCCAGGTACACATCCTTATAATCAATGAATGCCGCTCCTCTTTGAGAAAGCAGCCACACTAATGATCATGTAGTGCTGTGCCACTGTATTAATTTATGTCTCTGTTATGAAAAATGATGTTGAACAGTTTTTCATGTGCTATTTCCTTGGCTATTCATTTCCTTTGTCTAAACATCTGTTCAAATGCTTTGCCCATTTCATTTAATGAGTGATTTTTCTTCTTATTCTAAATGTGATTTCTTGGTTTTATACATACATATGCAGCTATTTCTCCAACGCTGTGATTTTTTCCTTTTCAGTTTATAAAAATATACATTTCAAAGAGTATTTTAAGAAGTTACAGATCTATTTATCTTAGAATTTATTCTCTTCATTTCTGTATATCCTTTTCTGTATTTCCAGTATTTCTTCTTCCTATGGGACATGACAGTTGCTTTAACAAATGCTGCTTCACTACATATTCACATGGAAACATAATAGATCACAGATGCAAGATATCAAATAAGTTACAAAGATTTGAGAGGAGAATGAGAGATGATGAAATTGGTTTAGACAAATATCTCTTATAACACAAAATACATGAAATATAATGTGTACTGATCAGCCATTTTTTCTGGTTTCATGGCTTGTTTGTAACTGTGTGGCACTCTCAATAAAGATCGTTCTTTGCATGCCTCATGTTTTCCTTTTCTCTATAATTTCTCTATGCCATCCCATAGGTCCAGGGTAGTACCAACTGGTGAGAGAGGGCAGAAAAGTTGGCCTTCTATGTTAGTGGATGTCTCACTGAGCACCACAAAGGCATCAGACTTGAGAGCAGGTGACTTCCAGGAGATTCTGGTGGCCACTGGGAGGGGACTCTTCTTGGGGCCCATAACCTGGTGCCAGCCCTGGAGCTGCCTGGCCCCCTAGCCTGTCAGAATGCTGAAATTACAAGCATGTGCCATTGTATCTGGCTTTTAAATTATACTTTGATAGTAGAAATATAAGTCCAGTGATGCAGAAAGTAATGAATTATATTTATCATAATTACTGACATCACACTTACTAAATTATCTTACTTATAATACATGATTATTTGATTTATTTTTGGCCTTGCATGATGCTGTCACCTACCTTCCTTCACTGCATGTGCCTGTACTATTGAAAAAGTAAATTTATTTTTATATTTATTTTTGAAGTACTACTTAATGAGTGCCATCCCACTCTAGGAGTGTCAGAGAATATGTTATATTGTAGCTCAGATAACTTTTCCTGGTGTCCTTGCTGTCAGCTTGCCAAGTGACTACATTTTCTGTCCAGTGATATGAGCAAGGTAGTCCTGGCCTAGAGAATTGGTGCACATCTCACTGGCCTCTTCTCACTGGGAGCCAGAGAACTGACATAGTTCTGGCATTGACTGTGCCTGCCCCTAAGCACAGAGCCAGACTAGATGCAAACGGTGCTTCTCTACAACATTTATTGCCTGGACAGCACAAGATAAACCATTTGTCTCTAATCCTTAGTAATTGTTTTCTTTTTTGTTGTGTTGATATTTGTGTGTGTGTAGAACTGGAGATCAAACTCAGGCCCTTATATATCCAAGGTAGGCAGTAGGTTCAGTACCATTTGAGCTAAATTCCAAGCTGTTGATTTTTATTAGTAGTGTTTACAGTACACAACAATTACATCCATTGTAGGGAATTGATATATACACATTTTAGTTTTTTTTTCTTTTCCTTCCATCTCTTTTTTATTTTTCCAGGGTCAGATTAATTTATTTCATAAGACTTTATAAAGTTAATTATTATATACACAGATTAAAGACCAGACTAATAGGCCAAGAACATATAAAATATGTAATGTAGTCACACTAAGTCAAGGTACATTTTCAGGTATGTAGCCTATGCTGCATTATAACATTTTCTCCCTCCCTCCAATTAAAATGGTGCTAAGGATGAGTGATGAATGAACAACATTTAAAATTTAATGTTGATGGCTTGAAAAGTGTCTGAATGTTTCTGAGACATAACAAGTAAGGGGATTCTCTTCTTACAAATTGCTGGGAATCACTAGGTAATAGATATACTCTATAAAATACAAGCATTAAACAGTCAAAATCTAACACTTTGGCAAAAATCATCCACATGTGCTGAAAAGATGGAGCTTCAGTCTAAATCACAGCAGATGCTCTCGAAGACCAGAAACACACACCATCTAACACACAGCAGCACATCAAGTGCTGGAGATAACTACTGAGGGGAACAGCCTACCATGTGGCTCTGAAAGTTGACAGGAAGTCACCTTCACTTATGCTGATTTAGAGGCTTCTGTGCTGAATGAACAAAACCACACTCTACTCTGTCCCTGAAAAGTTGGAAACAACCTCTTGCTGCTTAAGTAAGAGTAATGTGCTGCATGATAATCAACTTATTTTATCAGAGATAGTAATTGGGCTCTTACATACACATTTTTAGACGTTATCTCTCTGTATTTCCTTCCCATATGAAGTTTTAGGGAAAAAACCCCAAACCTGTAACACAGAAGGGTACAACTCCATTAATACCCAAGGAAAGGCAAAAGAATCATCTGGTTCCAGCATTCCCTGTAGTTCTAAAACAATGCTACTACCTAGGGGCAGAGTGAAAACTCCAATCTGCTTTTCAATTACCACCAATAAATAGCTAAATTATATGTAATCTCCTCTAATCAGTAATACTGCAAGTGACATCAATGACATTTACATTCCTGTAAATTTGCTCATCTTTGAGGGAAGAGACATGCAAACGATGACACTCCAACAAATGTGTGGCATCTGCTAATGCCATATGATTGCAAATTGTATGTTCTCTCAGGGTTTCCCCACTAAACACCATGTTTCTCAGGGAGGGGCAAGAGGTCTGTCTGTATGCACAGCTACACACTGGATGAACCTATCTGCTGAAAGACAAGTGAAAATGATTTGTGTCATTCAAAAACTAACCAGGCAAAATGCTCTTGAAATCCAATTTTTCTTCTTATTAAAAACCTTCTAGGGCTGGGGAGTTAGCTCAGTAGTTCTGGCTCCTGTCTTGCAAGTGCAAGGGCCTGGGTTCAGTTCTCCAGTAACCACATACAGTACTGGGTGTGGAGACTCATGCCCAGCAGCAACCAGTACCACATACCATAGTGCCAGGCATGGTGGCTCAAGCCTGTAAACCCAGCACTCGGGAGGAAGAGGCAGAAGGATTGCTGTGATATGAGTTGGAGGCTGAGCTCAGGGCCAGCCTGAACTACAAAGTGAGACCCTGTCTCAAAAAACAAAACAAGGGCCGGGGATATAGCTCAGTGGTTCCGGCGCCTGTCTTGCAAGCGCAAGGACCCAGGTTCAATCCCCGGTAACCACATAACAATACTGGGTGTGGAGACTCACCCCAGCGGCAACCAATACCACCTACCAGTGCCGGGCATGGTGGCTCACGCCTGTAATCCCAGCACTTGGGAGGCAGAGGCAGGAGGATTGCTGTGATGTGAGTTTGAGGCTGAGCTCAGGGCCAGCCTGAACCACAAAGTGAGACCCTGTCTCAAAAAACCTTAAAAAAAAAAAAAAATCAAAACAAAAAAAACCTTCTAGGTTTAGAATGTAAATAGTCAGGCAATACTTTTTTTTTTTTTTTCAGTTGTCCACATTTAACTTATTTTCCTCACTTTTTGGCTTGCCTCCTTTTGAAACTGGCCCTTTTGTATCTCTGGCCTTGGGCAAGTGCAGCTTCTGAACTGGTCTGTTCATCTCTTGAGTGGAAGTGGCTGGGGGTCCTGCATGGTAACTTTGCTTTGAGGTTTATTTGAAAACATGTTGAGTTACCATCAGCTCTGACAATATCTATTCTTGTCTAAGTTGTACGTATTCCTCTAAGATTTGCAACAAAAATTCTCAAGTTTTGATTTTGTTTGTAAATGCTTTCTTCATAGCCTACAATTACATTGTAAGGATTCATGAATTCACTAAACATTTTTGGTGAACATTTTGAACCTGATTAAGCATAGTTCCTCTTCGTGGTCTGTAAAGAGATTTCTTATCTATAAAGACAAATAAGAAGATGCCATTGACTCGTGCTACAATCTCTGTCTCCAGCACTGGAAATCAAGCTGGGAATCCTCCAATAGGTAGGAAATAAAGACTGGACCATGTTTGTCATCATCTCTTAACCACTGTCTCATAAACTGAGCATAAAGTGCTACTTAATTCTGCCACTCACACTGAACACTATTTTATTTAGGGATCTGACATTTTTTAAAGAATTTGGAATTAAGATCTACCTATGAAAACACTGGACAGTATTAAAAGAACTTATGGCACAGGATACTCTCCAGTCACAAGCATAAGAAAGATAAAAGCAGTGATGTTGTTTACAAAGATTATTTTGTCCACTCCAGCATTAAGCTATCCTTTGGATACTGCCAAAGAGGGCAAAGATAATTTCCTTTCTATGACTTAAAAAGAAGACTGAAGTGAGTCTGAGCCATTTCTAGGGAGTAAAACTACATACCAGATCTACTGGTGGCACCAGTTCCCCAAGAGAACAATCAGGCCTGCACCCAACATATGGAGCAACCGATGCAAGGAGGGATCCTCCACCTACCACCAAGCCTGACCTACCCTTTCTTTCCCCATGACATGGTGAAGAAGAGAAAAGGACTAACTAACCAACCTGCTCCTGGATGAGGGCAAAGTGAGCTGATCCTGGACAAAGACAATACCTGGGGAACAAAAGGGAACAAACAGACCCTACAACTGCACAGCCTACTCTAAACCCCATCCTGCCATCCACACCAAGCAGAGATCAGAAGGCTCATCAGGTTGTCCATCTTTCAACAGGAGCAAGAAGAAGCCTTGGGTAGGATGGCATCCAGTCTGGGGGAACAAACAGAAAGGCCTCTGTAGTATGGATGGCACTTCAGTAATCATAGGCCCTAAAGCTAAGCATAGAAAATCATGACTGGCTGGATCCCAAGACTGCAGAGCTTAGAAATAATTACTCATTCAATAACACAGGAATTTTCATCTTGACTCAATCCTTTTTTTATTTTCTATTTTCTCTTATTTGTACCTTTCCTTTTGTAGGGTTTTTGGGAGGTTTTAGGTTTGCTTCTCTTTTAGTTTATTTGTTCACCCTTTCATTTTCCTTTTTTTGACTTATTCTTCCTTCTTATCTTTTATTTCCTGATTTTGTTTTCTATTTGTCATTTTTCTTTTTTTATGTGCCTTCTTTCTTGTGGCTGTATTTTTTTTATCATGATTAGTAAGATACCTGGTCTTATTTTTCTTACCTACTTCTCTTATTTCATTTATTAAATTCAACTTTCATTTACTAAGTTTTCAGCTTCCTCACCTTCTGTAACTTTACTAGTATAAACACTAAGCTTTATGAATCTCTAGATAGCTAGATAATATCTCAGTTTTTCCGATGAATGTTACTGTTATTAGAGCTAAAATTGTTCTATTTAGTAGATATTCCCTGTAGTCAGTAGTAGGTCAATGCTTTGTCTTACTGTTCATACTATAGTTATAGATTTCTTTCTTGTGGTTAATGGTGGTACCTTATTAGTCCTTACAGTTTATCAACATTCAGTTTGTTTTTGACATTAAAACTGATGTTCATTTTATTGCTACAGAAAAACTGACCCACCTACTGCTATAAACTGATTTTCTTTCAATGCCAATATTTGCAATGGCTTAGAATTATTAACAATTCTTTGGTCCAAACTGGGTAATGAATAAAGTATACTGCAGCTTAGTGTCTTAAATAAACGGAGGTAGTTGGATCTTGGGTTGGAGGTAAAGGCTCTTACTTAGTCCAGCACAGAGGATATCACTGAAAAGAGAACATTCACTAAAGAGAAACAAAACTTTCCACTACCGTAAATCTCCAAGCATCAGCACAAAAAAGAAACATAAGGTAGAAACGTGAGAAGACAGATCAACAAAGTGACTCCAAAAACTCCCTTGAAGTTGAGCTGCAAGGCACTGAAAGAAAGGAATCCAAAGCCACTCACTAAAATTATTTGAAATAATATCAGAAGAAAGCAGATCAATAAGGCACTTGACAAACTCATACAAAATATAACTAAAAAGGCATTGGGTCATATTGAAGAAAAATAAGATCAGCAACTCTACAAATGACTGTAATAAAAAGATAGAAGAGCCAAACAAAGCAATACAAACATGAATGATCAGTATAGAAAAGAATTAGGGTTCAAAAATAGCTCTAACTAGAAACTCATGAGATTAAAATCTACTGAAAGTGTGGGCAGCAAAGGTGAACAGTCTGAGGAAAGTGTCTGAAGTAGAATACAGGGCAAGTGTTGGTGACCAATTGGTGAGAGATAACTTAAAATCAACAACAAAACATGAAGCATAGGTCCCACAACTTCTAGATGATGCAAAGAAGACTAATAGAGAGTTAATTTGAATTGGTGAAAACTTCAAAAGACAGCATAAGTAGCATAAAAATTCTATTTATTGAAATAATAGCAGAAAACTTTCAAGATAAGGAAACAGAATGAGCAGGGATTTGGAAGCACAAGGGTCCTAGTTCAATCCCCTGTGCCATAAAAAAGACAAGACAAGGAAAACGAATTTAATACACAGAGAAGTGAGGTGAATGGGGCCCAATATAGAAAAGATCAGGAAAAAACCTCTCCTTGACACATAATAGTGAAAATTCCAGAACTTCAATACAAGAACAGAATGTCAAAATCAATTACAGAACAGAAACAAAACAATTATAAATGAAAACTCAATAGAATCATAGTACAATTCTAACCCCAAACTTTAAAAGGTTAATAGAGCTTGAGGAGAAATGTTTTAAGCCTTAAAATAAAAGATTTTTCAATTCAGACTGACACATTTTGCAAAACTATCTTTCAAAAATTATGGAGAAATAAGATACTTTTATGGTAAATGATTTCCTAAACCACCAAACCAACATTCTAAGAAATCTCAATAATACCCTAGAAAGAGATAATGATGCTAACAACAACAAAAAATCTAGTAGAATGAATTTTCCATGTAGAGTGAGTAGTTAAGAAGGGAAAGAAAGGAAATCAACAACAGGAAAATAAGAGAATAAATCAATACTTATCAATAATAATTCTCAATTTGAATGGTCTTAGTTCTCAAAAGATAAAGTCTGGCAGGGTGCATCAAGAAACAAAATCCAACAGTATTCTGTATACAAGAAACACATTAACCCAAAAGGAAACTCACAAAATTAAAACTGAAGGATGAAAATAATGTTCTATTCCTCAGGAGCCTAAATATAGCAAATATATTGATCCTGTATTCACACAGAGTAGACTTCAAGCCAAAACTAATTGAAAGAGGCAAGGAAGGTCCTATATATCAATTAAAGGTACAATCCAATAGGAGGAGATAACAATTATTAAAATATATGCACAGAACTGGAGCACTTAACTTCATAAAATAAGCATTACTGGGCATAAAAGAGAGACAAACATAAACACAATTATAGAGGATAATTGCAATACTCCACTGTCATAAATATATAGATCAAGTAAATAAAAATCAACAAATAAATATCAGAGTTGAGCCAAATGTTTAAACACAAATATGTCTAAAGTGTTCCACCTAACAGTGACAGAATATGTATTCTTTGCAGCAGCACAGGGGACTTTCTTCAAAATAAGTCACATACTAGACAATAAACTAAGTTTAAGTAAATGTAAAAGAATTGAAATTATACCACATGGTATATATATAAACACACACACACTCACACACACACACACACACACACACACACACACAGATATATATATATATATAGAGAGAGATAGAGATAGATATGTATATATAGAGAGAGATAGATAGATATATATGATCACAGCCAATGAAGGTAGAAATCAATTATAAAAGTAAATAGAAATTATGTGACTGGCTGGAACTATACAATATATCCTTAATTAGACAATGAGTTACAGAAGAAATAAAGAAAGGGATAAAATACACACAAGAATTAATAATTCTAAAAAACATTCTAGATCTTACAGGACACAATGAAACCAGTGCAAAGAGGGAAGTGTACAGCCATGAATGCTCACATCACAAAAACAGAGTGAGCTCAAATAAATTACCCAATGGCATCCAGCAAGATCCTCAAAAAACAATGTAAATCTAAAGTTTGTAAAAGGAAGAAAAATATAAACACAAGAACAAATCAATGAGACTGCAATTATTTTTTAAAATAAAAAGAATCAATGAACTGATAAACTGGTTGTTTGAAAGAATAAATAAATTGACAAACAATTAACCATTCTACCAAAAAATAGTAAAGAAAATGAGACAAGACCTGTGAGAGACCAACCTGTTGATTCTGTCTAAAGCAGGAAGCAAGCAGGCAGGCGATCAAGAATTAACTTTTTAAAAAATTGTTTTGTTTTTAAAAGTGAGTCTGACCTCATTGGGGCATTGAGGTAGTTATCCCCCTGACAAGAGCCACAGCAGAAGCCAGAGAAATGGTCTGTAGAGCTGTGGGGCTCTGATAAGAGATTATATGCCAGCTGAAGTCAGAGTACTCTTACCCAAATTCAGCTCCCAGAATTGAAACTTTCTTAACTGAAAAGATAAGCTAATCACTAACCTTGTCAGTTCTGCTCCTAACACAAGAATGGTTTGTACCTTCTTTTACAAACCTTGCCTGCATCAACAACTTATCTCTAGCAACCACATGAACTCACTCAACACATGATGGTATAGCTAATAAATATCAGTGGTTCTGGCGGCTTCTGCATCTTTGCTTGCTCAGCTTTGACCAGCCCAGCTCCCTGTTTCACTTTGACTCTGTCTCGAGTATTTCTTCTCACCTCTGTCACAGCACTGAGCAGGAGATTGGGATGAAATTAGAAATGAATAAAATAAAATCACCGTGGATGTTTCTGAAATTATAACAGGTTATTAACTATTTGTTAAGCTTGTGTATCAATAAATTGTAGCGGTCAGGAGAAATAGATAGATTCTGAGATACATATGAACTACCAAGATTGAGCTAAGAAGATACAAAAACAAATTAATCTGATAATTGACAATGAAACTGAAGCCAGTTACAAAATATATGATAGATATTGTGAAATATAAAATATTCAAAGGGAAAAAGAGCATAGAGATAAGTAAAGAAGGGAGAGAAAAGCTGTGATGGTAAAAAAGGAAGCAAAATTTAAAGGGGGCTGGGGGGTGTTTGGGTGGGGGAATGGGAAAAAGTGAGAATTAAATTTTGTCATGTACTTGTACAAATTCTCATTGTCAAGTGTGATCATGATATGTGTAGAATGTGCCAATAAAATCAACCAAAAAAAAAAAAAAAAGACACTACCAACTGAAAAAAGGCCCAGGTACAGATGTGTTCATTGTCGAATTCTAAAAAGCTTCAGGGAAATTCTAAAACCAATATGCTTTATTTAACCTGCTTAATAAAATTCAAATGGAAGGATTACTTCCAATGTCATTCCTAGAAGTTAAAATTATCCTGATTCTAAAACCAGAAAAACATCTAACCAAAAAAGAGAGATCTCCTTAATGAATATAGATATAAGATCCTAAATAATATATGACAGAATGTGATGAATCCTTGAAAAGTCAATATATCTTGACCAAGTAGATTGAAGGATGATTCAACATAGGCAAACCAATAAATGTTATACATCATATAACCTGACACAAGGACAAAAAAATCACATTTTCATCTAAATAGGCTCAGAAAATTCCTTTTAAAAAAACCAAACAATTTTGGGTCAGGGGATTTAGCTCAGTGGTTCCAGAGTCTGCAAATGCTAGACCTTGGTTCAATCCCCAGTAACCACAAACAACAAAGCTGGGAGTGAAGACTCATGCCCACTAACAATCTGTACCACATACCACAGTGCCAGGCATGGTGGCTTATGCCTGTAATCTCAGCTTTCCTGAGGCAGAGGCAAGAGGACTTCTGAGTTCAAGGCTGAGTTTCCAAGCCTAGCCAAAACTACAAAGCAAAACCCTGTCTCTAAAAACAACAAAACAAACAAACATAAAAACCCTAAAAAAATAAAACCTCAAACACTTTTAATGAGAAAAACACTGATAAAAATAGGTATAGGAGAACCTTATCTAAAACAGATAAAAGCCATTTCTGACCATCTTACTGCTAAAATCATATTAGATAAGGAAAATCTGAAAGCTTTACCTCTAAATTAGGATCAAATTAAAGAGCTTCTATATAACAGAAGAAACCACCAGCAGAATGAAGAGTGGACATACAGAGTTCATGCAGAAAAATTTTTCCAGACAGAAGACTAACATCTAGAATATATAACGTACTACTCCCAAAATCAGATCCCTCAAAACAAAAGACCTAATCAAAATATAGGCAAGTAAAATGGATAGATGTCACAGAAAGACAAAGAGCCAATGAATACAGTTTCTCAATAAGAAAGAACAATTAGAAAAATGCAAATGAAAATATTTGAGTTTCATTTTAAACCAGAAAAACTGTCCATCATCAGGAAATCAAATAACAATACATGCGGAGGAGGCTTGTGGAAAAAAAGAAACCCTTCTAACACTATTGATGGGAATGTAAATCAGCATAACAGCTATGGAAATCAGTGTGGAGATGCCTCAAAAAACTGAAACTAGTAATTCCACTTGATTCAGCTATTCCCCTTCTAGGTATATTCCCCAAAGAGTGAAAAGCACTGTAGTATAGTGAAACATGCATATTTATAGTAACACAATTCATAACAGCAGCTCTATGTCCATTCATACACAACAGAGGACTGCATTGTCATAAAAAATGATAAACTTGAATTATTTATAGGAAAATGGATGTAACTTGAAATCATAAGTGAAATAAATTAGACACCAAAACTTAAATATCATGAGATTTGTTTTATATGAGAAACTCAAGGTATAAATAAAAAGTAAAAAATAAATAATAAGAAATAAGAAGATAGATTCTTCTTAAAGTGGAAAAGGATTAAGAGCTGATTGGAAAGAGAAGGGAAGGGAAGGGCATAAAAAGGAATTAAGATGTGTTATGCATATATACCAACTTCTCACAAAGAATATAAACATTATATACTATAAACATATACTAATAAAAAATTCTCAAATAAAAAATCCAATCTATTGTTATATAAGATTATTTTCTAGGAGTAATTTATTTGACTTTATTAAACCTTGCTCATTTACTATCTTTGCTTAATCTGTTTAGTTTGAAGTAATTCTTTCCTTCTTGTGATTTACTTTAAAGTACTTATATTTTGTTTATGGAAATTAAAAAAACTATAAATGTTCTAATCCTTGTAAATTTGTATTTGAATTTCAAATAAATGACTTCAACTGAACAGGATTTTAATTAGAGTTAGAGATGTAATTATGAAGCTGGAGGCAAATTCTCCAGGTCAGAAAAATGTGGATAGTTCCATGAAGCTGATGAAGTGGTGGGTATGTAGTGGATATTTCACCATGCCAACAGCTTCTAGTCATCCAGCACTTACCTCTTTCTCCCAGGACCCTCCTCTGGGAGGAAGACACTGCAGGTAGCTCCAGCCCACTGAGCAGCTCTGAGGAACACAAACAGACCTGAGGCAAGCTAATTTCTGAAGATCAAAGACCAATCAACAGGCAATTTATCCCAATAAAGTAAAAAGAAGAATTAGTTGAAGGAGCCAGGAGACCTAGCCCCTGGTATCAGAGAGCATGTTCCCACAGTCACCACTGTACTGAATGCCTTTGGCAGAAGCTGGCTCCACTTTTCTGAGGGCAATGGAGATTACATGATCCTTGGAACAGAGATAGAAACAAAAGCTCCATACTTCAAGGCACACCAATGAGTGGAGAAACAAAGTCAGAGTGGTGTAGGGATATAAAAACTTTTGGAGATGAGGTCATAAAGCCTTAATTACCCTAATGACAAAAAGAGGAAAGACTCCTAACACCAAAGAGTGTTATGGATGTTGGGATGATAATAAACCATCACAAACAGGTAACCTTTAGTCAAAGTAAATACCAATGGGTCTGAGATAAAAATAATGTGAAAGGCCTAAAAGGAAAGAACTAGCTGGTATCAAAAACTAATCACCACTGAAACCTAAAAATGTATGTGGGTGAACCTATATATCCTATAGGAAAATAATTATTAAGTTAGTAGCAACCATTAAGTGTGGGCTTTCTCTATGCTGGTGTGAAATGCAGGTGAAGAAATGAGCCTCCAGGTGTCCAGGTGCTCATCGGATGATCTTCAAGTGTCACAGAGTCTTCCAGGAGGGACCCAAGGCAGTGGAACGTGGTCTCTGCAGGAGATAAGGTTTATGAGAGGTGTCTTAGTTACTTTTCTCTTATTACTGAAAAAAATACAACACTCTAAAGTCAAAGGAGGATGGCTTATTTAGTTCATAGTTTGTAGAGCTTTCAGTCCATAATCGGCATGTTCCAAGGCACAGTAATGTGGCACAGAGACATTGCAGAGGAGAAACAATTCATTGTGGTTGGAAGTTAACAAAAGCAAAAAGAAAAACTTAACAACTTTCTGCCCCTTTTATCCTATCCAGACTATTGGGATTAGGATGGTCCCAAAGCAACCAGTGGACTGATTTGGTAACTACATGCCCTTATATCCCAGGATCACATTTTCTAGATTCAGTCACCTCTAAAAAAGCTACTTACAATTGCTTGAGGCTTTGGTGGGAACATCAAAGACCTAAACCATAACATAAAGGAAGAATGTTCTAGAAAGAAATACACTATGTATTTGTGTAGGATTGAAGACTCTAAGTGAAAATACAACCAACAAGTATTCCAAGATGAATAAGAGAGGAAAATGTAAATGAGACAAAAAACTATAACTGTCCACGTGAAACACAAATCACACAGTCACTTTTGTACACTGGTCTACTTTGTTTCTCAGACATAAAGCTCTGAAGATCAAGGTCTCTCCACAAGGAATGGCATCTCCTACATTTCAATTAGTGTTGGACACTACAACAGCAGGTGTTTTAATTAATCTCTCAGAGAGGTTTCTAGACCATTTTCCAAATATCTGAATGTTCCAAAGTGTAAAACTTTAAGAAGTAGACAATTTAATTCTCAGAAATTCTGTTCTAAAAAATTCCAGGCAACAGACTCATCTCCACCACTGAGTATCACAGCCAGGCCCAGGCATGAGAGTAATGAAAGAAGGAAGCACAGAGACAAGAGGACAGATGAGCAGATAGTGTAAACAGGAAAGGACATTCTCAGCACAGTAAGTCCTCAAGGGTGGAGGTTTGCACACTGGCTTTGAGCAGAGCCCATTCAGTGTTGTTCATGAAGTGATGCTCAGAATGCCACCATCTTGGTTATCCTTTGGTGTAAACCTCATAACTCCGTTCCTTCACTATAGGAGACAAATGTCAGGAGGACCATCCTTAGTGATGAAGTCACACAGATGACTTTGGCAACAATCATAGTAAAGACCTGATGTACCTCACTCAGAGTTCCACAATGTGACTCAAAATCCTCCATTTTGAAGGAGCTGAGAAATATAGTGGGGCTTTGAGGAAATTGTTCCATGAAGCAATGCAGTACTTCAGAAGAGCCAGATCGTCTTCCCAGAGTTCCTGCTCATGGAGGCCTTTACAAAACTAGAAAACGGCTGAAACCTGGCTACCTTCTTCTGGCTGAGATGACCACATGTCCTGTTGGCCCTTGGAATTGTGGTCCATTATTTGTTACCATTTTAATTCTCAAAAGTTTAGATGAAAGGTTTTATGCGCTTTCTATTTCATACAAATATCAACTTTCTAATGGCTTTAAAAGTTTAACTTTGCAGTATGTCAAGCTTAGGTCTCTGTGGGGTCAGGCCTATTTGTGTTGTTAGAAGTAGATGCTATGTCTATTGGTATGGGTACTCTGCTCACAAATCCCTTTGGCTTTCAACACTGTCCATTTGTTCTTTTTCTAAAAGTCCTGGCATTTCTACTGTCAGATTTTTCAGAAAGCACCAATGTCCTCTAAAATGGTTGGTATGGATTGTTTTCAGGTCAGCAGGATTGTTTTCAGCTGATATTTCAGATACTGGCTAATTATGAGCTCAAGAATATTTTTCACATGTTCTTAACACCTCAGGAAATCGAGAAAGAAAATGTCTCTAGAGAGCTCTTAAACTCCTAAATTTTCTCTCTCTCTTTTTTCTTTCTTTCTTTCTCTCTTTCTTTTCTTTTCTTTCCTTCCATTCTTTCTTCCTTCCTTCCTTCCATTCTTTCTTCCTTCTTTCCTTCTTTCCTTCCTTTCTCTCTTTCTTTCTTTCTTTCTTTCTTTCTTTCTTTCTTTCTTTCTTTCTTTCTTTCTTTCTTTCCTTTCTTTCTTTCTTTCTTTTGAGACAGGGTCTCATTTTGTGGTTCAGGCTGGTCCTGAACTCAGCCTTGAACTCAGCAATCCTTCTGTCTCTGCCTCCCCAGTGCTGGGATTATGGGCATGAGCCACCATGCCTACTACTATAGTATGTGGTATGGATTGCTGGTGGGCATGAGTCTCCACTTCCAGTGTTGTTTGTGGTTACCAGAGATTGAACCCAGGCCCTTGTGCTTGCAAGGCAGGTACTAGAACCACTGAGCTAAATCTCTGGCCTGATTGTATGATTTCTTCAAAGAAGATCCATTGGTAGGAATTAAAATATCTTAAAGCTTCTTCTACTATTGTTCCTCATGTAAAAATGCTCTTCTGGCACCAGCAATTACACACACACACACACACACACACACACACACACACACACACACACACACACACACACACACACACACAGAGAGAGAGAGAGAGAGAGAGAGAGAGAGAGAGAGAGAGAGAGAGAAATGGGACCTATTCTAAAAAGAGAGAGAGAGAGAGAAACAAAGTTTGTTCTGAAATAGCCAAGTCAAGAAAATTTCCAAGGCTTTGTAACTGCTTGTGCAGGTGGAGATCCCTAGCTGTGGGAGGGGACAGCACTGTAGGACAGCAGTTTGGCTAATAAACAGCAGAGCAGTGTGTAGGTACAGAAAGGTACCTGGAGAGGTATATGTCATTTGAGAGGTGAAATTGTAATGAATGCTATAGTTTAGATCTACAGTGTCACTCACAAAGCCTGGTATATGTGAGGGGAGGGGATTTTGGAAAGTAACTAGATGGTGTGACAGGATATCTGCTTTGCTCTTAGGAGGTGACATCTCAGAGAAGAGCTGGGTCACTGGAGGCATGGCCTATAGAATAAATCTCCTTCTCTCTCTCTCTCTCTCTCTCTCTCTCTCTCTCTCTCTCTCTCTCCTTCCTGGCTGCCCTGGGCTGAGGAACTTGATATCCCTCCAGCTGCATTCACTGTGCTGTTTCTACTTTGGAGCCAACTGACCAAGGACTAAAATTTCGGAAACCATGAGATCAAATTAACTTCTCATTTAACTTGTTTGTTGGTGTCAGGCACTGTCTGTACATGAGGAAGTAACTGAGACACTTAGGGGGTGTAGCTCAATTTTAATATTCATCAATACTCAATTCTTTTAAATCTGTAAATGTCTTCTCAAAGACATGAGTAGGAAGAAACCAGGAGATTCTCCTGACACTAATGCTTGCTTGCTATTGCACTCACAGCTTTCAAGTGACTAGAAGTGTTCTAAAAAATACTCACCCATTAAAAAAAAATTCCATTAACTTGGCCTCCAAACTCAGTTAGTACACTCTTTGTGAGTAAGCTCTTCTGCTCCAAATGTATTGGCTTTTCACTGCTTCTACTAATACTTCGGGTGGCTGATTTGGGGTCTTACTGTGTGTGTTTATCTGCCACTGTGCTGTTCACTGTGTTTGGTCTGTAACTCCAGAGAGCATGGAAAGGGTTGACTCCTAGGGCTGGTGACTCCTGTTAGATTCTCCACCAAACCCTGTGATCCATAGCAGTATCTGTGCACTGGCAAGAAATACAGGGGTCAGTGTTTGGGTGAAAGCAACCACTGGAATGTGCTTTTTCCATGTCATCCTGGCCTAAAGATGGAGGTCAAGGGCAGGATGGCTGGAGTGGCCTTGTGGTAGTAATGAAATTATTATCATTCACAGTGAAAGCAAATCTTTGCCATCCTTTCATGCTAGCACTGTTTGCCACTTCTGTTCATGTCTTGTCTTCCTGTAGCAGCCTGATGCCTTTTGTAGCAAGATCCTATCACCTGTCCCTTGAGACATTTTCAGAAACCTAGGGACTTCTGACCACCCTTAAAATAAAATCCTGGCTTCTTAAGAGTTTCAAGTCCCTCTCCACATTTCTGAGTTTGAGGATCAGTGTTCTCTCCTACTCAGATACCCCGGCTTTCATTTCCCTAGGTGCCCTCAGCTCTCTCCTGCCAACAGCAGTGGCACCACAGGCTGTGCCAAAGACTTTGTGTGGGACTTTACCTCCTGGCCTTTTTCTGTGTGGGCTTCAGAAAGAATCAAAGACCAGAAGCAAGAAATAGCACACCCACCACTGCCCCACTCCTCCACTTTCTGTCACAGTATCTGGCAACCTGTGGAGATCTGGTGCTCATTTATTTACTTGTTTTATTGTGTACTGTTTATTTGTTTCTGTAGTTAGCAGTCATCTTTACTCTTTCTTAGGAGCTCATTAGTTAAATAAATTCCCACAGAAACTTTGCCTTTTTAGTTTAAAGACCTTTGTCCAAACTTCACAAGGAAAGACATTGCAAAATTTGTTTTTTTATAAAAGGCATATGTTCCTCAGTTAGGG
>PVIR01013928.1:0-41461 GCA_004026965.1 Petromus typicus | reverse complement strand
GTTTCCTCTGTCCCTTTTCACAGCATCTGGGGCAGCTGAGAGGGGGGAGGTAGAGACTGGCACGGTTGAATGGGTGAAAACAAGTTGGTGTATCTGAAATGCTGACCCTTTATATAAGGGTGTTTTATTTTCTGTTTCATCGTTTTTCTCAAATGGTCCTGTTAATTTACCTGATTAAATTTTATCATGAGCATTAACTCAGGATTATATGAGATGCGCCTCCTATTGATTTACAACTCTCATTTTTTCTGTGATCAGTTGAGGCCTTATATATTTGGTGCAGTTGGTGACCGAGCTGCATTTCTTTGAATTGACCGTGTTGTTTTGGGTCTTGATGCCTCTGTACATTCCACTTCCTTGTTTTCAAGTCGACCTCCTTCCCTGGTTCCTCTGGTTTGGTTTTTTAAACTCAAAATCGTGGTCAAGCACTGTCTTTCTTCTTTAGACCCTTTCCTCTTGACTGTTCTTTTGGGAAAAATGTATTTGTTTGAATATGTTGGAAAACTTGCTTTAAATTTTCAATGAAGAATTGACTTCTCTCTCTTGTGTCCAGTTTAGTATTATCCCTTTGAACTGTCTCAGAACACAATCATATTGCAGTTTTTTTTTTTCATGCCGGTCTCACTTATGCTTCCCTAAGAATAGGAAATGTAACTTCACTTTCTTCGTATCTCTAGGTGCAACTTGAGATGTTTAGTGCATTTCTGCTGAATAGGTGAGAGATTGAAAGATACACTTATGTAAATCTGTATGGTGCCGATCCCACAGGGCTGAATGGTTTATTGATGAGGAACTTGGCATTCAGTGCTGTGTTCGAATCCTGGTGTTGCCAGTGGATACAGATGCCTTTGACTTCTATAGGGATTTGAAAATAAATGCCCAACTGCCTAGCAGACATTTCCCCTCTTGGATATTTTGTAGGAACCTGAAATGACTATTATTAAACCAAAAATTACATTGTCTTAAAAGTGAACTTAAAATAATTATTTTGTTTGGTGTTATTAGTTTACTTAGTTTTGCAAACCAATACGCCTTCTAGATCAAAAAATTTGCAGATTGATTTATTTGTTTATTTATTTATTTATTGTTTTTTGAGACAGAGTCTCACTAGGCAGTTCAGACTAGGCTTGGACTCCCTGTGTAGCCCAGGCTGGCCTTAAACTCACATTAATTCTCCTGCCTTAGCCTTCCGAGTCCACCACCACACTTGGCTAAATTTGCAGTTTTAAATGACCAATTTTTTCAAGTTATTTTACAAAAATATACCATAATCATAATTCAGTCAGCCACCATTTCCCCACCCTTTGCACTGTGGACATGATTCGCTTTTTTTTGAGACAGGGTCTTGCTTTGTAGTTCAGGCTGGCCCTGTGCTCAGCCTCCAACTCACATCACAGCAATCCTCCTGCCTCTGCCTCCCGGGTGCTGGGAATATAAGCATGAGCCACCACGCCTGGCACTGTGGTATGTGGTACTGGTTGCTGCTGGACGTGTGTCTCCACGCCCAGTGTGGTATGTGGTTACGGGGGATTGGACCCGGGCCCTTGCGCTTGCAAGACAGGTGCCGGAACCACTGAGCTAAATCCCTGGCCCACAATTAGCTTTTAAATACATACTGATAGGAAGGTAAGCACTGATTTGATAGGTGTGCTTTGATAGGTTGCCTACAATGTCATAATGGAGGTGTTCTTCGTATTTCCTCCTGAGACGGCACACACTTGTGTTGCAGGGTCACGCTGCACCGTAATCTTTGGCTCATGTCTCTCCTCTGACATGCTGCAGGCTCCCTAAAGGCTCATTCACTGTGTTTCCCAGCAGAGTACCACGTTGCCAGGACACAGAGATTGAATTCCAGATTTAGATTTGTGGTATTGGAATTATTGTTACTGTTTTTAGGTTGGGGCAGGGCAGGCCTTGTGTATATTAAACATATTCACAGATCATTGAATTTTAATGACAGTTCCCTTGAGTGCAAGAACAAGTTGAAATATACCAGGTTATGTTTTAATTTAGTAGCTCTGTTCATCTGAAATGAAAGACCCTGTTGCGTACTTGCTTAGCATTATACACTAGTAAACTTGGGCTCTTTGAAAAATCCAGCAATGCCTTTGGAATTCAGGACATTTGAGGTTGCTTATTATAAGTCTGGTTGAAAATATAGGGCTTGCTAACACCTTTTAGTTTGCTGTAATCACACAGAACTGTGAAGGGAGTTCTAAGGTCTTACACTCACTACCAGCAGAAATGGATAATTGCTTGATAACCTGAGAAAGTTCAATCTGATGTTAGCACTTAGTGACTAACAGGTACTGGAGAAACAAGAAATTGCTGTAAAATAATCATTTCACCCTAATTTATTACTTTTAGGGGTTGGGAAATAATTGCACATAGATGGGAGAGAGCTAGAACTAAGATGAGAAATGTTCTTTCCTGGACGTATTTTTCCTTTCACAGATGCCTTGTTCTGTCTTAAACTCACTTAGCTCATGTTATCACTAATAGTCAATCTATCGTGTTTCCTTTTTTTTTTTTTCAGTTTTTTGAAACAGGGTCTCACTTTGGTAGTTCAGGCTGGTCCTGAACTCACTATGTAGCCCAGGCTCATGGCAATGAGCAACTCATAGCAACACTCTTGCCTCTGCCTCCTGAGTGCTGGGATTACAGGTGTGAACCACCGCACCCGGCTTGCTTCCTTTTTATATGCAAAAGTGTCCCCGTAATGGTTCTTCATTTCATTTTGACCACAGTTGACCACAGTGTGAGAAATTTATTTTTATTTAGACAGCCACTATTAGATAATCCAGTAGTTATTGTAACATATCCTAAATATAAGTCTATAAGGGACTGTTCTGACACATCTACTTGGATTTGTGGCTTGGGTTTAAAACCAACCAGTGAACTCGTTAGCCACCAACAACCAATCAGCCAACCGGTCAGCCAGAACAGGGACCTGCCATTTCCCCTTTTTTTCCCTTAATTTGAAATTCTGAAATGTATATATTTGCTTACCTGATTTAAACCAAGGATCTACAGGACAAACACAACTGACCACCCAAGGGCCAAATCCATCCTCTGCCTGTTTTATGAATAAAGTATTATTAGAATCCAGCCACATGCATTCGCTCATGTATTATCTGTGGCTGCTTTGATGTTACAAGGAAAGAGTCAGATAAGATAATTCCTGTCTGGCCATTTATAGAAAAATCTTTGCCAACTCTCGATATAGTAAAATTAAAAATGAGAGAAAAAAATATACAAACTCCATTTAAGTGAGTTTTTTTTAAGTGAAAAGGTCACCCTGTTGTGCCCTGAATTTATGACAAATTTTGCCTTGTTTTATCCTTAGGGTTGGTTTATTTGTTCCTTTTCTGAAGATCCTGTCAGTGTAGCCTGGGTTTTACCTGAAGAAGGGGACGCCTTGGTTAGTCCCTCTCCGGGCCCCTGACACAGCGAAGTCCTTGACCAGTGATTGATCTTTGTGCTGTGTGTGTGTCTGAGACCAGTAAGCTCAGTGAAGAGAGCTGGGCAGGTAGACCAGTTGCTTCCAGACTGTGTGGTCAGCCCAAAAGAATTGAACATGTTTGAGGTCCCTTAAACACATATTCTGCACTGACACAAGGTGACTTAAAAGCAGATAGAGAAACAAAAAACGTAAATTTCCTTCCCTTTTCTGAGTGTGGTACTTGAGAGGATAAATTCTGCCATACATATATACTAGAATATCAATGTGAATACATTTTCAACAATAATTTGCTGACAATATGAATAGTATTTCTGTGCATTTTTCTTTATTGCGAAGAGCATTTGCTAAAAATTAGAATTGGCATGGAGGTCACTGTAGAATAAACTTGGATGTAGAGTGATAATTATTTTGATAGAGTAAAACTATAGATTACCAATTATTTTGGATGTGGAACAAATTTGTTGTATGAAAGATGACACTGCCTAGAGAAGTAATCTATCTCCACCAGCTCTGGGTATATCATTTCCTGTATATATTTTGCAGTGATGACAGTGATGATCATCTGTGACCCAGCGGTTAATGTAGTAATTATAAAAAATTCACTCTTGACTTCTTTATGTCTTTGAGAAAACATAGTTATCATAACACAAGTCCACAGAAAAGCCAGAATATTCTAGGATATTGAACTCTTATTATGTACTTGCAATATCCATAGGAATCAGGAAAGAATTTATAAAATTACCAGGATTAGTTATTTTGTTCTGACTTCGAGAAGATTTGACAGTAATTAATTTAATTTTTGTATTCAAATTTATAAATTCTTCAAGTATTAAATACTGTTATTTGGTACTATTTCACTTATTTGTTAACTTTGAAAACTTTTGTGTCATATCTTTCTGTTCTGAGAACAAACTTATAAATCTGATATCCAAACCAACATCAAGTATTTACTTGGAATAGCATTTTCTAATTTATTTATTTTTTTGAAAAAAAGTGATAGATTTCTTGTGAGCATGGCTGTGCATGCCTCTCCTCTAGCATTGGGGAGGCTGAGGCAGGAGGATTGCTGTGAGTTTGAGGCCAGCCTAGAATATAGAGAAAGATAATAGCAACAAGAACAACAAAAAGTGGTGGAATTTACTTCTATAACTAACTGTGTTATTACTCACATCCAAACTATTTGACAAGATACTGTTTTTACATTTTAAGTAATAGGATTTCTTAGCTATTTGAGTGTTTTCTTTTACATGTAACTATTGCTTTTCACTTTATATTCTTGTGATTTGATGAGGTTGAGCTTTAATTTTTAAAAATTCAATACAGTAATATTTGAGAATCTCATAAAGACTGAATCAAATGTATCTCAGAACAGTAATTATGCTTTAATTTCCCCTTTCTTTTGAACTTCTTGAGTATAAAGAATATTAATGTCATCACCGTATATAATATATGAAAGTACTCCTTAATTGCTTTTCCCAGCCTTTTTTTTCCCTGACGTTAAGCTTTGATTCTGAGAGTTGTTTAACAGCTGCCCCGGCCTGTGCAGGTCCGTGTGGTTGTTTGCAGGAGCTCCCTGTGGACCGTGGAGTCCGTGGCAGCATAGTGGGAGTTTCCTAGCCTCCTGGCTAGTTTGCCTTTTTGCTTCCTGGATGTTGCTTCTTGTGAAATCATTTGGGGTGGTGAATGGGCCCACGGAGTGTGAATTGATGCTTCAGTACCCAGAAAGAGGGGACGAACTGTGGCCCTGTCTGCTTGCTGCTTTTAGGTTTGCATAGTGTGTACAGTTCAGAAAGGCCTTGAATTGTCCATATTGTTATTTTTTTCAGTTTCATCTCTAAGCGATTTCTAGACACAGTCATGGTGAGTCGTGTCTGCCTTGTTTTTGTCTTGTCTCCTCTGGTCCTTCAGGCTAAGGCCCAAATCAGTGGCAATTTGATTTGTATTTGGAGGAGTCGATGTACTGTTCTTTGGTGTTCTGGAGCAAAGCAGAAAAGGTGTGATTATTCCTGTGCGGGATGATGTCCCAAATGCTCTCCTGGCCTGTTTTTGCCTTGTTTTGCTTTTGTTTTCTTCAGTACCAGGGATTGGAGTCAGGACTTCGGTTTGCCAGGCGGCTGTGGTGTCCCTGAGCTAGCCTGTGTTTAAGAACCCACGTCCCAGACTTGTTGAATTTTGCTGTCTGCTGCGCACTGTGCCTAAGTGCTGTCCATGGTGATGTCGTCCCCTCATGGCCACCGAAGGTGTCGGTGCTGTTGTCATTTTGCTCCCGGAAAGCTCGTAGCGGGAGAGTGTGCAGTGAGGCTGGCAGGGCCTTGGGCTTCTTCCCTGGAGCTCTGCAGGCTTGTTTGTATGCCTTGAAAATCTTGGCCTGGTTCTTTGTTTTCCAGATTTTTATAGTTATTTTTTTCTTTGTAATCTTCTGTATCTTGTTTATACTTTGTTGCTCCTGGTTTTGTCTGAGAAAAGTTTCCAGAGAATGACTGATTCTGAGACTTGTCATACTTCCCCACGCCAGGGAAGGAAATGTTCATGAGGCAATTGTGAATAGTCTCAGGCTAAAGAATGTTCTGGAAGGCCTTGTGTCAAGTGACCCCTTCCCTTGTCCTTGCCGCATTCCTTTGGCACTTTATCGGGAGTGAGGGCAACAATAAAGTAAATACTGTAATGCTTAATCATTTTCCTGCTTATAGATGGGCTTGTATCAGCATTCCATTCTGAGACAGGCATTTTATAAAACTATTAACTCTGTCCTCAAGGTGCCCTGGGAACTGAATGGATAGATTCCAAGTTAGCTTCAGAAGCAGAAGCTATGCCAGCTTTTCACTTCCAGTATAATAATTTGGATTCTGTACCTTATAGATTGGGGCAGAGTAAATTACATGGAAGGTCAATGGCTTTGTGACACATCTAATATTTTTAATTAATAGCTTATTTTAATTAAACTAGCAAATCTTTACTGTCTCTCATTGAGCTTTCATAACGCGGAGACTCAGTTTACCTGTCTATGGTACTTTTACCGTGGACAATGCTCAAAAAAGGTACAGTTCCTCCCTCACGGCTGCTGCATCTCTTTCCTCCTCCTCTCCTTCTTACAAAGTTTAGGCACAGAGATAAACCTTCCCTCAGGCCCAGTTAAGTGCCATAAGCTTAATGCTGCGTCTGCTCTCAAGGTTGTAAATGCAGCATTTCTAAATGAAGTGACATTTATTAAAGAGGAAATTTAATCTGCCTGTGAGGTTTTATCTTTTTAAAATGCATTTTGCTTTCCAAAGGAATATATATTTTTTGGAATTTATGAAGCAGTTGTGAAGCAGAGTCTATGGTGCTCTGTACCGAACGCTGTTTCTATTTCTTCCTACTCCGCCACCTTCGTCTTTCTCTTCCTTTGTCTTTCTCCTTCCTCGATCTGCTTGCTATTCTTTACTGTCCTAGGGTTTATTTCTCAATCACTCTGCTGTTTTATAAACCATCCCAGTAATATTTTATCTCACTTTGTTAATCTCACGTTGATATCCGAGACTGGATTCTTCAGTGGGATTTTTCACCACTCTGGGGTTTGCTTCTTTGACCAATACCTTTAAGTCCTGTCATGTCACATTAGCATTGTCTGTTACACTTAGTTTATTTCTCCTTTTTAGCTGGCTGCTTTCTTCCTCTCTCTTTTCTCTCTCCCTTCTTTCATCCTTCATTCCTTCTCTCTCTCTCTTCCCTCTCCCATTCCCGCTTTTCCCTTTCTTTCTTGCAAGAAGTGAAGAGGCGCGGTGCTGCCCAGACCCCGGCTGTGAAGCTCTTGGGCTCTGGTAGACGCTTCCAGGTGGCGGCTGTATCCCCGGCCTCAGGAAGGCACGAGCATTAAAGCATCAGTAAAATCCCTTCTGTCTCCTCAAAGAATATTCATTTCCTCCTAAAAAACTGAAGCCATAGTAGACAGTTCTGAACATATCATCTGCCTGTAAACCTCTGTCATTGTGGAGCACTTGAATTAGAGCCCATGCATGCATGTGTGTGTGTGTGTGTGTGTGTGCGTGTGTGTGTGTGTGTGTATGTTTTGTCCTGTGTGTGTGAGAGAGAGAGAAAGATACCTAGAGAACTAGAGAACTTTTGATCCTGTACTGTTCATATGTGTGAGTATGTGACTTTGTTTTGCCCACTTAAAAAATAATGTATCAGTACATTAGGTACAGTTTACTCAATACCTTAGACCCTTGGGATTTACACATAAGAAGGCCTTCAATCGCAATGCTGCCTGATGGATGATCTTTACTGCAGTGGGGCTGGGAGACCCCCATCTCTGAGTTCTAGCCCAGCATTTTTTTTTAAATTTTTTAATCTTTATTGGTACATCAAATATACACATCGTGATTGCACTCCATAATGGGGATTTGTACCAGTATAGGATACAACTTAATTCTCATATTTTCCCATAGCCCTACCCACCCTACTGCCCCCCCGTATACATAAAATTTGTTTCCTTACTTTTTTGTTACGATCTCAACATTTTCCCCCTTCTTCCTATTTTACATTTAGCATTTTCTATTTCACAATATATAACATACAATTCTAGGACTCATTTACATCTTTATTTTCTCATACCAGAGAAAAGATGCGATATGTACCTATCTGTGCCCTATTTATTTCACTTATGAGGATATCCTCAAGGTATGTCCATTTAAGTAGAAATGATTCAAACTTATCATTCTTTATGGTAGAGTAATACTCCATCCTGTAGAAGAACCACAGCTTTTTTATCCAGTCTCCAGCTGATGGACACTTGGGTTGTTTCCAAGATGTAGCAATCACAAATTGGGCTGCTATAAACATGGGTGCACATATGTCACTGTGATATGAGTCTTTTAATTCTTGTGTGTGTATACCTAGCAGGGCAATGGCCGAGTCAAATGGGACCGCCAATCCTAGCTTTTTGAGGATTCTCCAAACTGATCTCCACAGGGGTTGTACGAGTCTACAGTCCCACCAACAGTGGAGAAGGGTTCCTTCTTCTTCGCAGCCTCGCCAACATTTGCCATTTAGCCCAGCATTTTTCTCCTCTAGTTGACTTTTAAAAATATTTTGGTTCTAAATACCTTTGACTGAAATCTGGGTAGTTGGTGTGGAGGAGGTTTGTAGTTTGGGTCACTGGTTGTTGATCACATTGATAGATGCCTCCTATGTACTGTGTTCGGCTTTGTGCTTTTTGGAACATATAGAGTATTTGATCTGACCCTATTTTTGTCCTTAATGATTGAAACTTTTGTTGAATATATAAAAAAGAATCTAAGTAACTTTCTTTTTTCTTTTGCTCTTGCATCCTGGAGCTCCCATCGAGAGCACAGTGGTACACACCTGTAGCTACTCAGAAGGTTGAGGCAGGAGTCTCACTTGAGCTCAGGAGTTTGAGACCATCTTGGGCGACGTCGTGAGACTCTTGTCTCAAAAAAAACCAGGATTGTATTTTTCTTACTACTATTAGACAAACGTTTATGTCAGTATATTCCAGACATACGTGTTAAGGAGGCAAAGTCAGTTTTCTCTGTCCAGGCGCTTGGTGCCCACGAGTAAGGGTAGTGCTGTATTGCAGACAGCTGCTGCTTCTTCTGTGCCTGGCGGGGTTCTGCAGGGGAGCTGTGCACGCTTCGCTCTTGCTTCTGGCCTAGTTCGGTGTTCTGGGGAAGCCGAGGTGAATCCTGAGGGCAGAGAGAGCAGAGAGTGCTACTGCGGCCATCTGGAGCTGTGAGTTGTGCCTTTTGCCCAAAGCTGGGAGCTGAGGGAAGAGGGAGGGAGATGAGAAGAGGTTGTGCTCCGTCTCTCTAAGGTGCTGACATTACTCAAAGCCTGTTGGAAACCACAAAGGGGCTCTGAGGGGTCAAGTAGTTACGTGTTCAGCTCTGTCTTTTTTTTTTTTTTTTTTTGAGACAGGGTCTCACTTTGTAGTTCAGGTTGGTCCTGAGCACAGCCTCAGACTCACAGCACGGCAATCCTCCTGCCTCTGCCTCCCGAGTGCTGGGGTTACAGGCATGAGCTCCCATGCCCGGCACTGTGGTGCCTGGTTGCTGCTGGGCATGAGTCTCCACACCCAGTATTGTATGTGGTTACCGGGGAATTGAACCCGGGTCCTTGCACTTGCAAGACAGGTGCCGGAACCACTGAGCTAAATCCCCGGCCCTCAGCTCTGTCTTTTGGAAGGGTAATTCCGATGTTCCCAGGAGAACTGGAGCTAAAGATAAGGAGTTGATTAAGAGGCTGCTGCGGTCATTTAGGGAGGAACTGAGCCACAGAAGTAGAACAGGGGATGGGAAAGTAGAGGTGCTTCAGAGATATTAAGGAAACTGAGTCGGAGGGTTGGGGCACTGAGGGTGGGGAGAAGTCAGGTGGGGTTGGGTCCTAGATGACCGCTGGTCAGCAGTTAGTGTTTCTAGCCTGGTGCCTGGCGTCTTTGGGGGATGCTGTCCTTCTCTTCAGCTCCGTGTGTGACTCTTAGGGCCCTGAGCTGAAGCCATCTAGTCCTGCACACCCAGCCCACAGAGTGGGGGAGAGGAAAGGGTCAGTGCCACAGACACTTCCTGCTGGTGAGAGTGTAGCATGGACGTGCTAAGTCATTGCCGTGTCACCTCCTCCTGGAAGAGAGTACCAAGACCCCTACGTGTGGCAGCAGGATGGACGCTGCCACTGGCCAGTTGGACCGCTTTTGCTTTCTTAGAAGAGCTCCTTTGGCATTGTCCTTTGTCACTCATCTGGGAAACATACATAATTTATGCCTCATTGTCACCTCCTAGAGGGCCTCCTCCTGCCTTCCCAGCATCTAGTTTGCCATTGGCTTGTCTCATCAACAGGACAGTTACCTGCAGTTACCTACTTCCTTTACTGGTTGCACTTTCTGGAATGGCAGGTGAGGGGTAGGAGGGCCGGCTGGCGCCTTTGCTCTGAATCGCTGTTACCTGGGACAGCACCTGGCTCCCAGCAGTTTTAGAAATAATGAGTGAGTGAGTGAGTGAGGTAACAGTGCCGAAGGAGGGGCAGGGACCTCAGCGTCTCCTTGGGTGTGGGAGGGGAGGATGCTTTCAGGATTGGATAGCATGAGTTTTAGGGATGTGGAGAGCACTGTAGCTATGTCCAGTAGGCCACTGCATACACAGTAGGTCCACATCACACACACAGGAAGTGCGGATGTCCGGTTGTCTATTGACTGTGCAAATGGCAAGCCCAGGATGGCCATCACAACAGTTAGATAGGGTTTACCGAGCCCTTCCCGTGCATCTTAGGAATTGAAAATTTTCATCGAGTTTCTCTTTTTTTGAGGTAAGAATTAATTTTCTGACTGGCAAAGTAAGGGTGCCATGTTTGGAATGTGTTATCCAAATATAAAGCGTACCTTTAATTTCCTAATACGTGACTTCTAAGACTTCTTACCTTGATTGAGATTTTCTGAATTTATGTCTAGTTTTAACATGCCTATGGATGGTGAAGCCAGGTAATATGGGCTGCAAATAAGTGTTTTTCTTTTTGTTGCTTCTCAAAGGAAACATATTTGACTGACTTTAAAAAAAAAATGAACCAAATTGTTTATTGAAAAATTATTTCCCGTAATTTTTGTTGCAGACTCTGGGCCCTAAAATGTCATCTCCTTGGATGATTTGTTTAAAAAAATAAATAAATGGAGTGAATCAAATATATGGTAACATGTGAAAAAGCTATGAAAATTATAATCTGTAGTTTTTCCTGGTAAAAGTAGCCTCGCTTATCAAGGCAATAGTATTGCTCTCTGCCAAGTCAGAATACGGTGATTCCTGCTAACAGAGCTGGTACGAGGAGCTGGATCTGAGGGCTGGGTGGGCAAGATGGTGATATGAGAGGGGAGACAGAGGCGAGACTGTCCTGTGCTGCTCTGGGGTGGCTCTCAGATTTCCGGTCATGGCACTGAGCTGTGTCCCGGGTACAGAGGGGCTCGGTAGGCATTTTTTTGGCATTTTGCTGTCAGGATTTCATTATTCTCTAAACATTTATTAAGGTTCCAGAGACTTTTATGTGCATTAATGTTGATCAGTATTTACTGTTTTTGAAATGAAAACTAGCAAAATTTAAAATATGAATTCACTAAAAATACCAAAATGAATTTATTAGCTCTTATTTAAGTTCTTACTTTCATTTTATGAAAATGACTCTATTTTCAAAAAAAAAAAACTAGTGAGAAAAATATCATCGCTGTACATTTTTGGTCAGTCTCTCTAGTATCTGGCTTAATTAAAGGCAACTAAATTTTTGCATCTGCTTTTATATTCAGTGTAGTATTTGAAATATTTCACTGTAGTTCCTGAGAAATTAAAAATGAGAAAGATAATTTAAATCTTGATAGCATTAGGAAAATCATGTAGAATTGATGGATTGCTGGGGTTTCAGAACCTCCTGGGATAAACCTGGACTGTACTTGGAGAACACCAGACCCAACTATACATTTCTCAAGGTCAAAGACTGCTGTGTTGGTTTCTGTTCTTCTTTTAGGGCCTGGTACAATGTTCTATATGTCGCCTCCTCGGATCAGTGCAGTGGTTCAGCTTTCCCCTGCATGGTCCGCCGGAAGGAAGCATCCTGTGAATCAGGCTCTGCCTCCTGCCAGGTGGCACTGCCTCTCCGTTAGTCACGGCGGAGGGACCGCCGCTGCACACAGCAGCCAGAGGCGCCACTGGGCTCTCTGAACTTTGCCCGATGACACTGTAGTCCGGTTACAAATCAAGATAAGTAGTTTAGGAAAAAAACACTCTTTTTCTCAGTACGGTGAATTCTAGGAAGTCTTAGAGGTTGCTGGGAGAAGGAAGCTGGAATTGTTTCTTGGAAACAGTGGGCATTCTGCAGAAGGTCTGGGCCCGTCTGGGGCACAGCATCCCCACTGCCACTCAGGGCGCATGTGCTGTCTGTCTTCCAGGTCACATTTTCTGCAGCAGGGCAGCGGCAGGCACCTGGAGAGTGAGTGGAAAGCAGTAATCAGGTCTCTACAGTGACAGCATTTTCCTTGGCCAAATGTTAGGTTCGTGTTCTCCAGGCTGATCAAGAATATGCACAGACTTAGGCTGCAAATACACATACTGTCAGGATCACGTTTTCAGACTGGTGATGGAATGTAGGTAAACAGAATCCAAAGGCATCTTTACAATTAGGTGGTGAATTTTGTATAAGACAATGAGGTCTATACATGACGGTATCTGCATTGCAACAAATTTATTGATCGGCCATATCAGGAAAAATCTTCATAAACAGTAGCACAAAGCACTGACTTCTGTGTTTGGTTTACAAAGGAACGGAGAGAAGCATTTCAGAAACAGCATGATCGTGTCTGCTTTATCTGAACGAGGAGTGGCATTTTTCTAACTGCTTGTCTCTTGAGCGCATAAGTTATCACGGTACATTCGTACTAACAGTCTTTGAACTTCTTTCTCTGTCCTTTTCTGCCGGGCCATATCTTGCTGCCTATAGCGCTTCAGCATGGAAGGGATCTCAAATGTCATTCAGAATGGCCTCCGCCACACCTTTGGAAATTCAGGTGGAGAGAAACAGGTGCTCAGTTCTCCTTTTTTCCTCATTGTCTGCTTGTTGCATTTTCTATGTAAGTGACTATCTTGAAAGCTGACAGTTTTACTAATTTACTAAGATCATTGCTTAAAAGAGAGAAATGAAAGTTTATTATCTGTATAGCCTTAATGATGAGCAGTTTCCTGTTGGGGAAAAAGCATTTTCCAAATTGGACAGTAGACTAAATACCTTCTTAAGACATGTTTCAGAACTCCATTTCTTGCTGCTACCTTTAAACAAGTAGATGTTAACATATTGACAAGATAAATTGCGTAAGTAGAAAAATCTGTTCATGAAGATAACTATACAGCCAGATCATTGTCTCCCAAATGAGCAGGAGACATTGTCTAAGCAGAGGAACATGTATGTGACTGTGCAGTCAGGGGTGTAGCATTTGTTGTATTCACATTTTTGTGCAGTGATTGGAGGCTGTCATGGACATGGAGAGCACAGCTGCACTAATGAATATGCTTAAAACCGCCTTTTACCATTGGAAATTTAAACTTCAGAAAAACGAGGCTTTGAAGTTAGCTCTTATGTAAAGACTAAGAAGGGGACAGACTCGCTCTAGACAATGGAATCCAGGCCCTGGAGTTTCTCTGAAAGTTTTGTGGTCACTCACGATGGGGCATCTGAGCCGCTTCACACTGATCTTTGCACAGGGACCCAAGAAGGGGGTGTGTTTTTATTTTTAACTCTGTGCCACTCATGTCTCAACCCACAGGTGGAAAAATAACTTCCAAACTGGCCCAGCACAGGGCAGTGGGCAGGCAATGCCAAGAGTGTAGCTACTGGCCTCTGGGCTGTGGTGCCAGTTACTGGTACTTTTCCATAGTGCCTGCTGTGTGTTGTAAGCACCCAAGAAGCGTGTTCCTGGGATAAAAGGTGTCCTGTATGGAGTGGTCTGGCTGGCTTTACACCTGGGCCTGCCTGGGCAAGTCTAGTTCCGAAAGCTAGTGGAGCACTCATGTCCTTTAAGGATTGGACAGTTCACTTTTCTGGACCTAGGGGTCCAGTTACTGTTAAGCGATCTGTTTGTCTCATTTCTCAGTTAGGACTGGGTGAGATGCTCAGTGCATTAGGAAGACAGCTGAGGGGTAGTGTGAGGAGACCCCAGCGCACCGCACTGAGCTGTTTTGTCTCGGGCAGGACAGCAGGAGGGTCTGGACAGTAACTTCTGGTTGTGCTTCATGGAGTGTAGTTGCAGGACGACTTCTTGTGAACCTTTGCAGATAATTAACTGTGGTTTGTCTCAGTATGAATCACTAACTTTTACTATTTGTTCCTCCTTTAGGCTATTTCCTTTTATTTTTCTCATTTCCTTTGATTTCTAAAAACACTTATAAATTTACACATTAATTTAAAATAATAACACTCATATACTTCTGAAATTATTCAGTGTGTCTTTGTTAGCTCTGGAAGAACTTGTGATAGGTTTTTTATAGTCGTCATGTTATGCATATCGTTTGTTTTATTCAGCCAAAATAAGAGTGGTTTTGAGAGAGAATGACTGTGGGAAATTATTTTAGTTTGTGTTTTTAGAGTTGTGTAAGAACACACTCAGAAGTTTAATTACAGCTTTTTAAAAAATGTGTTGAAAAAGAAAAACATGCAAGGAGAGTGTTAGATAAGACTTTTAAAATGGATGAATTGAGCAAAGCATCAGACCGAATCCTGTGAAATTATCAGTAATTGAAATGCAGAAAGGAGGTTTCTAAGGTTGACCTGAAGTTTGTGTGAAGCAAGTCGAGGTGGACGAAACACTGTGCTCCGGCTGAGTGAGGTCTCTGCCAGGGTTTTTGTTATCAAAGCAGCTCATGCTTCGTGTTGTAAAGCAGACCTTCCAGTCATTGAATAGATGTTTTTCCAGGTAAATTAATTCAGATTTAAGTAATTTTTTTTTTTTTTTTTTACCTTGGCAGTATTTGACAACAGTCATTCCTTATGAGAAGAAAAATGGACCACCATCTGTTGAAGATCTTCAAATATTAACAAAAAGTGAGAAAATACTGAATCATCTGTTACCTGCTTTGCTTTTGCCAATTTCCCGAATCCTTAGTTTTGGTTACCTGATTTTGTTTAGTTTTGTCAATATTGGATAGTAAATGATGGATGATATTACTTATTTTTTTGAGAAAGAAGTAAGGACTGTAACATTAAACACAGTACTAACTCTAGTGTCCCACTTGTAGATTTTCTGTTTTCCTTACTTTTTGAAATATTTATGAGGTAAAGTTTTGGGGAAAAGACTTGAATCTTCAGCAGAATGCTTTGTGTATTTCATGCAGTTGTGACTGTCAGTAATTTATTTGGAGCGATTAAGGATAAGCACTCTCCTTCTTACAGATGTAGAGCCCACAGTGGTTGTTTTGGGTAGAATATAAATTGACAGTGATGTTTTAAGAACTTCGTTCAGCAAATACTTGGTGAAGGCCTGTTCTGTGCCATTTTCTCAGCACTTGGGATAGTTTAGTGAATTAAATAAATCATACTTCACTTTTCAGGGGCTTGAATTTTAATATCATTCATGAGATTTAAATATACATTATGTTGGGTATATCTAGGATGGTGGTGAGTGAGGCAGAAATTCTGGTTCTAGCTCTGCTGTTTTCTAGGATCCCTTAGAAGTCACTGTCTGTTGGTCACATTGAAAAACTAGTATAAAAATAGTTGCTCAGTTTACCTCACAGTAAATGAATTATGTATGATGTGAGTAATTCACAGTCAGCCCTTAAAATGAAAGGATTGAATTTGCTAACCAGCTTAGTTCTAATTGTAAATATTTATGATAATTGTTAAATAGGAGGGACCTAAACAAAAGAGCATCATGTGGATAGATATTAATGCTGATGATATTTTAAAAATTTAGACATGGAGGAGTGAGCAGGGGGAGAATAAGAAGTGAAGGCAATATTATATTTACTACTTGCCTGCTCGGTAACATTTAGCATTTATTTTTCCCTGGTGAATAATACTTGGAAAACATTTTATATTTACATATTGATAAATCAAGGGACACCAGCCAGTCCAAGTTAAAGAATCAAGCCAGCCCCTTAATTTTCAGGAAGAGCTTGCAAATTTTTGAGTGTTCAGTATCCTGTGGTGGGTGATTAATTACAGGGTGAGGTTTCTTAGTTCATTGGCAGTCCTGCTTTTAATAATGCTGGCTTTTGGTCGGTGACTTTATGTAGATACTAAAAAGTTCTAAAATGTGATGGAAAATGAAAGTACTGAACATGACAGTCTTCCAAGGAAGGGGACATGAGTATTGCTCAGAGGCCAGGAAGTACGAGAGGCCGCAGCTTCTCAGATCAAGGACAAGCCAATGTCACTGAGGTTCCATCGTTGGAATGTCCTCGGGCTGATCCTTAGGTGACACATTGGAACTGTGGACCTTTGGGTGAGGGAATTGTCCAAGTTCAGACTGTTAAAGGAAGGTATTGTTGTGTAGACAGTAGAGGGAAGGAGGACCTTCATTTTGAAAGTGGAAAAAAAGCAGTTAGCTCTTGAAAAGTCTGGAGAGGATCTAAACCCCTTCTGCCACCATCTACAGATGGAGACAGCGGGGTTCACAGACAAGTAGTCTTCCTTGTAAAAACTCTCAGAAGGAGAGCATCAGGCAGGGGTGATAACGAGAACAGAGCTGTTCAATGGATCTAATTACTGTTCTCGTCTCAGAGATGAGGACCTCGAGGCACAGAGCAGCGAGGTTATGGAAGTCAGGAACTGAGAGTTACTATACGAGACCTGTGCATGCATGCTCGAGGTTACAGAAGTCAGGAACTGAGAGTCACTATACAAGACCTGTGTGTCTATGCTCACTTTGGCAGCACACTCTTAAGTCCTGCCTGTGAGTTCATCTTCAACTGGAGAGCTTGGATTAAAAACCCCAGCCCAAAACACTGCACCAAGTGTCAGTGTTTTGATCTGTCCTGAGAAGACAAGTTGTAAGGCTGGGGTCCAGCTCAGCAGAACACTTGCCGAACACTTACCTCACGGCCCAAGCTTCTGTGTGTAACACCACACACAGTAGCACATCACACAAATCTCGTTACCTTGTGGGACGAGGTGAATCTCCCTGGCTCCTCTGCAGTGAAGAAGCAGTAGATGCCTGGTAGATGTCGGGGCGTTGTATGGAGGTCTCACCCCCTGGGTCCTGCAGATGTGATAGGACAGGGGTGCTCCTTGCAGAGCTCCCCACAATTTCCCCAGCTCGCAGGATGGACAGTGCACGGTGCTCTGTAGTCATTCATTGTCGAGTTGCTTAGGACACAGTGGAGGTGCCATGTAACCAGCCCAGCTCCCTTTTTCAGTTCCTAAAATGTTCGAGCCTTTGTTTTTGTATTCTTTTGCCCAGAAAATAACCTTTAACTTCTGATTCATTACTTCATATGAAGGCTACAGCGTTTGAAATTAAGATAATGCTTTTGCCCTGAGTTTTAAATGCTGTCTTTCCCTTTTTCTCCTTTATTTTACAGTTCTTCTTGCCATGAGGGATGATAGTGAGAAAGTTCCGAGTTTATTAACTGACTACATACTGAAAGGTGAGTTTTAAGTGGTTTATGGACAGTGGGTAGGAGTTTGGATTAAACATACCATCTTGCTAAAATTCAAAGGAATTAACAAGTGCATAATTTTATTACTCTTATTGTATGGAGTGAAGGTAAATAGGTGACTGGCATATGTTATCAACATTATTATTATATAAACTAAACTTTTATGTGAGGTCCTTGGCTGGAAATAATTTCCCCAACCGAATTACGAGCATTGAGGGAAGCAGTTAAAGACAATTCATAAAGTACTGCTGTAGCTTTGCGGCTGTCAGTGTAGAGATGTTGGTCCTGGGTGGCTCGAGAAGCAGCGTCTGTCATCTTGGCGACAGCAGAAAAGGAAGGACAGATCATCAGAAGGGACAGAAGGAGAAAACAGTCAAACCAGTTACGGGGGACCCCACAGAGATCGGTGTGGGGGGCAGTGAGGGGAGGGAGAGTATAACAAGAATGATTCTCGGATGATGTGGACCGTGGGAAGTGGGCCATAAACCTCAGGGCCCAGACTGAAGTCACACACGATGGGAATACTGATAAGGTGAGGGGCGATCGAGAAGTCGCGCAGATCACTGCCGAACAAAGCGCAGCAATGTGGACCATGAAGAGGGAACCGAAGCGTGTGGGCAGGTGTTCTCCACAGTGCTGCTTTTCGGTGAGATTATTTTTGTAAGAGCAGGAGTGACTTGGGTGCAGCAGATGGCGTGGGTGTCACAGAGTGCATCTGTGGTGCCAGCCAGATTTGGAGCGTGGCCCTCTCTAGGATGTTCTTTGGTTTTAGGGAAGGTTAGGGTTTTTGTTCGAGACCTGCCGTATCTCCGTGGGGCTTTTCTTCAACCATAGCTTCATAAAAAGGGACAGGCACCAGCTGACTAGTGCAGGTGCATTAGTTGTGAGACCAGAGTGACTGTGCTCGCTCAGGTCAGCGGTGAGCGTGAGCGGAACTCACTGGGGGAATGGACTGTTCACTCTGCTTTTGAATATGCTGTTGTCTTTCCAACAGGTGGCTTTTTCTCCCGATTACATTCCGACTTTTCTTTTATACCTGACATTTGTTTGCTTTTGTGTTTTGCTAGCATTGGTATGAAAGCTGGATTGTCTGAGGTTTGTTCTTCTAGATGTGGAACAGGAATGAGACAAACATAAAGAACATGTCTTAGTTTTCAATTATAGTAGGGTCTCTAGGGCACTGCCAGGGGTCCAAAGTACACTCAGAAGTACTTTTGTCCCTAGGGAGGGATCTTAGGGCCCTGAGGATGTTTTTAACCCTTTACTCTGAAAACCCAGGACTGTAGCTGTGAACGACCCTGCATGCCTTAGCCAGGCCGGATCTGCCTAACGGTGCATGCTCAGCGGCCAGCCTGTCTGTACGCTCAGTCCTGTCTCCCGCCCCTGCTTCTGACGAGCTGTTGCTGTGCATGTGGCGCTTTTGTCTTGGGTCTGCCCTGCGAGGACCAGGGGAAGGAAGCTGCACTGTCTCAGCCACTGACTCTGAGTCCGGACACAGGCAGTTGTTCAGGGGGGCAGGTGGGTGCTGATGTGGGATCAACTGAAAATGTCTTTTCCACGTGGCCTCCTTAGCACTCGGCCCGTCAGCTGCCCTTCTTCCCTGGGACAGGTCACAGGACAGTGTTGGGAGGGGTGTGCTCAGGGGAGAGTACTCCTTCCCCTTGTTTGGCTGGTCTTGGTCACTGTCTTAATCCTGGTGAGTGTCGATTGGCTGTCCCAGTGTCATGTGCCGTCTTAATCTTAACGCCAAGGTCAGAGGTGAAAGGTGAAGTTCCTCACACCTACCTGTGTGCCGCTTTAGGCTGTGGTGCTGAAGGCCAGAGATGTAGGTGTGGCTGCTGCCGTGCTGATTCTAGTGGGAAAAAGACCACGTACTGTCTCGTATCCTTCTTTGACTTCATGGGAGAGCCCACGTGCTGTTAAAACCTCATAGTACAGGGCTAAAGTTATGGGTGTATGTGAATCTCTGAAGTGATTCCCTAAGAGACATGGTCTTTAGTGTCTCATTTCTGGGAAATTCTGACGTGTCTTGAGAGTGCTTCTTACTGTTGGGCGTAGCCTCTTAGAGCATTTCAACTTGACTAGTATAGATCCTTGTACTAATCTTTAGTCCTCATTACTTACTAGTGCTTTTTTATATACATACTAAATGTATATAAAATAAACATTTGATGTAAATATATACAAGATATATTTCTTCCTAAAAGTTTGCTTTTTCTTCTAGTTCTGTGTCCCACCTAAAGCATCGTTATCTCTGGAGGAGATGTCTTCCATGGACGACAGGTCTGATTTCCTGCCTGGCTATTCTGAAAGTGGCCACCATGCCACTGGAGACCCAGGCACTTGGGTTTGTGATTCAGTATTAACATCATGACTTCACTAATTTTTTGCATTATAGAGTCCCCAAAATGATGGGAAATTCTATCTAGCGATGGTCTTGGTAAATCTACTAGTAATTATGGACTGTCCTCTTAGCAGGAATATTAATTGTGCATGTGCAGTTAGTTTTTAAGTATGCCTCTGAGTTTTTATGGCTTTCTACTTCTAAATTGCACTGAAAAATGAGCATGAAACTTAGATTTCTATTCTTAGCTATTCAGTGACAGCAAGGACACACTGATTTTTATGACAACTGTCAGTATAAATATTACCAACCAGTATTGTCCAGAGACCAGAATCTATGTTTGCACTGTTCTGAAGACACAACACCAGCACAAGCATTGCGGTGGCTTCTTCACGAACCGGCCCTGGGGGGTGACTGTCCAGTAGCTTCTGCTTGTTTCCCTGCCACGCCCACTCACACCTCGAGGTTGCCACTGTCACACTCTGGCGTTAACTTCAGCTGTTTCCGTGTTTCGTGTGTCTGTGAAGAAGTGTACTTTAAAAGGAGCTTGAATCCTTCCTGGTGCTCAAGGAATTGTATGCTGCAGCACTGCCCACGCGGAGCCCCATGACGGTTCTATTTCTTTGGTCCCTGTGCACTTTCCGCCATTCCCCGACTCCTGTGTCTCATTCTTCTCCATGTAGAACCAGTTCTAGACACAACCACTCATGGATGTATCACTCATCTGAACCATGTTGCCAGTTGCAATCAAGTTGATAGTATTTAATAAATGGAAAAATAATATACTCTTAAAAGCCTTGAGTTTCCTTGTGTATTTTCCCTTTGTGGTACTGTCTACTTGCGCTCACTACCACAGAGCGTCTGTCACTGAAGCATGTAGCTGGAAGAGCCCCACTTCATGTCATGACACTGAAAAAGAAGAGGGCACAGGCGCTTTTCCCATCTGGCTGAGCTCCTGTGGAATGACAGACATCTGGCTTGTTTTGGGCATCAAGTCCCAGCAGCTCTGGCACTCTCCTTACCAACTCACTCGAGTGTGGAGTCAGCGTGGGACCTGCGTCAGGGGACTTCTAACCTGTCTCTGAGCCTGTGTGCAGATCCGCCATCCACTTACTGAGTCGTCTTGACTGAGGGGGAGGTGGTTCCGAGTCTGATATTAATATGCATTTTGGTTATCTACACGTTTGTGCAGTTTGTTTTACTAGTGTCTTATTTGATAGCGAATACGTGAAACTTGTTACTTCTTTCTGAACTGATGAACATGCATACATACTGATCATAATTTAAATAAATTTGATCTGAATTTGTAAAAAAAAATGTCTTGTATGAAAGAAATGTAGCTTTAAAAGATAAAAAGTATCACAGAAAGTTCTTGGGGATGTATTTCTTGGAGATTCAACAATGGTCTGCTTAGCTGTTTCTGAACTGTGTGAGCAAATGCCTACTCTTTCCTCTGCCACTAGTGATCCATTGATTTTGATAAACACGTTTTCAGTAGTATCTGCCATAGGTGATTCCATCCTGCTCCTTTTCCTGAATGTGATGCATTAGTTTTGAGACAGGATGACCATCCGTAACCTGAAAGTCAAATCCAAAATGTTCCAGTATCTCCCAAGAACCAACACGATACAAATGGAAAATTCTATACCTGACATTACGTGACAGGTCAGTCAGAACACACCACCACTAACACTGTGTGAATCGGCTACCATTAGGCCATGTGTAGAGGGTGCGTGTGAAGCATAAGTGAATTTTGTGTTTAGATTTGGTCCCATACCTAAGATATGCCAAAATATCCCCAAATCTAAAGATGTCCGATGTCTGATACACTCAGGTGAAGGAGGACTGACCTGCACTCAGGGTGAGCGCGTTTCCGACTCGTGACTAGCGGTGGGCTGAGCTCCGGTTTCCCTGAAGAGCAGCTCCTTGTGCCACACACTCGGGCACTCACTGTTCTGACAAGGACTTCTTGGGCAAGGGGCACCTGCTGAGGAGCAGCATTCTGTGCTAGGGGAGGTGTGCCTGATGCTGAGAACCGCAAAACCCCAGTCCTGTCCGTCTTTCTGATCCACGGTAAGGAATCCTTTAGAAAGTTCCTTGATGTGACTTTGACTCAATGTTGACTTTCTGCCAACATCCAAGTTGTAAATCATCCTGTTACAACTTTCCTTTTTGAAGAAAACAAAAACAAACTGTAGAACTACGGTGCACTCCAAGTGCCATATATCTATTTTATTCTTCAGGAAATTATATTTGTTTTTCTTTTACAAGAGCACAACAGGAACCAAAGTAAAAGAGTAATAGATACAGCACTCAGGATAAATCATATCTTTAAAATAATAATAGAAAAATTTACACCTTGTCCTATATCCTGTTAGTATTTTCATATGGCCATGATTGAAAAAACAAAAAGCAAGCATTTACAATTTTTTTTTCAATAAAGGCTTTTTATGCCAGGAATGGGTTGTCAACAAAATTTTATACTAATCAGACTGATGTCAACCTATTTTGGTAATAACATATCATTAACAAATTTATTTTGGAAATAGATAAAAATATTGCCCCTCAATAATAAATCTTTTTGTTCCTTTGATGCAAACAGCTACAATGCCTTTTTCTTTTTTTCTTTTTGATATTCTAAGACAAAAAAATGGTTAATCTTCAGATTAATAAATTAGGTCATTATAATAATAAATTAATTTTTTTTTTAAAGTTCAGCAACCTCTGTCCAAGTATTTACAACAATACTTGAAAGTTCCTTTACAAAACAGAACACATTTTCTTTTCACATTAAGCATACTGGGTATCTGTGTCTCTCACAACAAGCATTTTTAAAAGGAAAATCAATGCACAAATGGGTCATTAGTATAAAAGTGCTAAGAGCTGTTTGAAAGTTAACACTATAGTATACAGTCAGTTATATTTGAGGCAAACTACAACAAACTTCCAGCTTATTGTGGACAATATTCCAGTAGTTGTTTCAAACAGTTGTTTGAAAAAAAAAAAAAAAAAATCCAGGAGCTGATTAGTGATGCAGAAGGACCTGCTGTCAGTGTCTGTGGCCAGTGAGCAAACTGGAAACCAACAAAGCGGATCCGAATGACGATGACGGTAATGAGGAGCATCTTCTCCACAGTGGGCGTGATGCTGGCTGCTCCAGGGACGCGCACTTGCGCATGTGCACACACACACGCACACACACACACACACACACACACACTTTCATACAGACATCTTCCCAATTAAACTGCAGGTAGAATGAGATTTTGTGTTATTCAAAAAAAAAACCTTAAGTGATCAAAAGCACTGATATGGAATGCCTGTTTATCTGCCTTTGTTCTGGTTAAAATCTCATAAAAATACATTCAACAGGAGAACATAAATTGTATGTGTATAAATATATATGCATATATATTATATACACATGCACACAAATACTTTTGTTTTTCAAAGCATAAGATAGTTACATAAATATTCCTATAATTGCTAAAGTTTAAAGAGGCATAATTTTTTTGAGCTTCAACAAAGGTGCTTTGAATAATATACAATTAAAATGAAGTAGTTTCTATTTTGTAGAATCAGTCTATAATAAGGAAAAAAAAATTCCAGACAGTCTTTTTTTTTAAAAAAACTTTCTTCTTAAGCTAGAGCTTCGACAAGAACTATGAACAACCAACAACAGAACAGAACAGAGCAACAACGAACAATGAAGTTCAGCCCCTGGAAATGCCTGGCGTCCTTCACCCTCTCCCTTCTTCCTGCCATGTTGCTGTAAGAAAATCTCCAGTGCTCACACCAAGAAAGGACTTGGGTTTCGTTCATTTGCTGTCTCTCCTAGGAACTGGCTGATTGGCTTGGAAGAAAACAAAAGCAGCAAAAAAGTCTAACTGTATATATCCTTAAGAACCCGCTTTAGAGAAATGTTGCTACCGCATTTCCCTGGCTTCCTCACTGCCTACTGCAGCTGTGACTGTGTAGAAAAGAAACTTGTGGCTTTAGACCTGGGATGGCTATTGAAAGTTCGGACGTGCTTGTCTGGTAGTTCTAAGGTGGTTACGGCAGCTGGGTGGCGAGGCCTTCTGTTTCCTGCTCATTCAGGCCTGAGCTTTGTGGCAACCAGTGCAGTCTTCAGAGCAACAGGAAAAAATATCCTCGGCCACTGAACTGCTTCTGTTTGACTGGGTTTCTCCTCCAGCCAAGCTGACCAGTTTTTCTTCCCAACACCACCCTCCCACCCATTTCCCCAGCCAAACTCACTGTCCCCGCCCCCAAGAATCTCTACAGCTATATTACAAGCAATATACCTTAGCAACTTTAAAAACTTTGGTTCTAAGAAAACACTTGGTCAGTTATCTTGAGGAAAGTGGGAATGCTTGTTCTGCACACTGCTGTAGACAGAGCCCATCCCAGTGAGTTCTTAGCGCTGTACATCAAGTCCCAATCCAATACAATCCACTAAGCAAGTGCACAAATTCTAGTTTACTTTAAGAGCGGATTTAGTTGTTTTCGGTCTTTTAAAACCTCAACCATGTTGACTTTCTTCACACAGTTTGGTAGAAATTATCTGCCTGTAGATGGTTCTGTTTTTGCATGCTGTAGAAGCCACTGAATCTTGCATCGGGTTCGGCAATTCTTAGCATTCTTTGGGAACCGTCCACCTGGACACGGGTCCCCTTCTTGCAGTCCACAGATACCAACTGATTATTCAAGGAAGAAGGCTGTTTAGTGAGAGGAAGAAAAAAAATCACACACAGCGAATTAGCTGTCTTCCATCCCCATAATGTACAGACATTTAAGATCCATTCAGGTGAGGTAACAGTCTCACAATTCCCTGATGTCAGACTGTGCAAGGTGTCACTCTTAGTTCCGCTTAATGCTTCTTTTGGAATGTGACATGATAGCTATCTTCAGATGCTCGAAGGAAAGGCTTATGTTTAAGGGGGTTGGAAAGCTAAAGAAGTTATTAAGCAGGCAAACTGAAAATACAGGCCATGTTCCCTCCGAAAGAAAATCTGAGGTAGGATAACAATCTGACAGAAATTGTGTCTATGGGAATTAACTGGATGGTAAGTTGGGTAAAGTATTTATGCAGACTCTTTCTAATTCTCAAAGTTTTTTTTTTTTTAGGTTTTTTGAGACAGGGTCTCGCTTTTGTGGTTCAGGCTGGCCCTGAGCTCAGCCTCAAACTCACATCACAATCCTCCTGCCTCTGCCTCCCGAGTGCTGGGATTATAGGCGTGAGCCACCACGCCCAGCACTGTGGTATGTGGTACTGGTTGCTGCTGGGTTGAGTCTCCACACCCAGTATTGTTATGTGGTTACCGGGGAATCGAACCCAGGCCCTTGCGCTTGCAAGACAGGCGCCGGAACCACTGAGCTAACTCCCCAGCCCCCCTCAAAGTTTTATGACTATTAAAAACACAAAAGATGAAATTAGAGTTGGAAGGAATTATGACATTTCCCTTAATACAATTTTTTCCTTTCAAAATAGGCAGGTTCAGAAGTCTTTTATATTTGTATTCAAACACATACATATTTTTTCCCTTGCTAAGAAGTCTGCTTCTTGTCCCGTGGTCCCTGACACACTCTCTGCATCTAGTGCTGTGTCTCCCTACCTTTTAACTATTGTATGTTCTCAATCTCTTCAAGCTCTGACTGCCCTTTCCTGAATGTTCCCTCTCTCTCTCTCCCACTGCGATTTCTTTTCTCCCCCAATTCTGCACTGAGAAATAATTGAGAAATGTGAGGTGATCAACTTTTGATTTTTAATATAAACATTAATTTAGGAAATCAATCCACAGGTATTTGAAAACTTTAAATGACATCAGGAAGCTGGTCTGTGAGAGATGAGGACTCATAACCAGTGGGTGATGGTATCACCCCAGCTGGCCTAGAACTGGACTTTGATTGCTATGGCTCGATATGCATTTGAGGCTGTGAGCAGTAACATAAAAATCTCACCAGCTGATAGAAAGGATATTTTAAGGAAATGTGACAATGGAAGCGTCCCTCCCCACTTTCACCACGCAAGTGACTGTAATGGACTCAGGACTTGGGACTGTACCTTCGTTGGTGTTCGATACCAGCACAGCAGCGGTACCCACTGTTTCTTCTGATTGAGGAACAAGAATGCGATGATAATGGAGAGGCATATTATTGTGGGGACCACAACGGAGACAATGGAGTCCAGGGAGGAGTCTTCGCTTGGGTGCAGCCTGTTACTGTCTCTGTAGTCTACCTGGGGGTGACCCACATCTACGAGAAAAAGAACTCCAACCACTTACTACTTAAACCAGAATTCCTAAGGATTATTTGAATCACACTGCAAATAGAGGTCAGCAACTTGGTTTTATAGCTTCCCAGTGCTCTGCAGCTACACATACAATTAAGCTCTGATGTTGCTCCAAAGAACTCTCAGTAAAGTTCTTAGGGGTGGATTAAAAGAGAAAAACCAGATTAGCGGGAGCATGTTAATAATTGGGCAAGATGATAATGGCTAATCAAGAAAACAGAAGTGGCGAAAATCAGTAATTTAAAAATATTTTGACTACCAAACACTTTGATTACAGTTACCATGTATGGTCTAAAATTTTGAAGCAGAAACATTAGCTCCTTGCCTACTGGCAAACAGGAGACTAAGACAAAGTTTCTAACTGGTGTAACAGTAAAGATTAATTAGACCAAAAATAAAACCCTGCATCAGATGCTTCATCTTTCACTTTGCTTAGTTTTAAGCAAAAAAATGCTGTTGAAAAACTCAGTAGGTACATGTTTTCCTGCCTGCATTAACTGTACTTGCACAGGGGATATTTCAATTTGCTCTTAGGAATGAAGAGCTGATCTTTTAGGATACTGTAGGGGTTACTGTAGAGAGGGTTAAGGTTAAAGGGTGTTTCAACACCCTTTATTCTTTATTTTTGTTTCTAAAAAACCAGTCTAGTTAGGTTCTCTAAGTGTCAAAGACCAGTTGAGTGAAAGATGCGGGACACAGACAAAGAGAATTACTCTTCGATTGTTCCACAGGTGCCACTCAGTGCTGAGACGTCAAGACACCCTCGTGTAAAACTCAGCCTCCTGGTGATTTGCTTGTGTGCGCTCTATGGATGGGGCTGGGAAGGATGGGAAGATACATCTTCCTACTCATTTTAGTTAGTGTGGAAGTTAATATTTCATAGGAAGGGAAGAAAACAAACATGAGCAACAAGAAAAGCATCACAGATAAAATCAACACCATACTGAAGGATTTATGTTTTAAATAAAAAATGGACAAAAGAAATGAATATTTACATTGCAGGTATTCTTAGTGATTGATATAGGGAATTATTTTAGAAATATATCTTATACGAAGATTAAAAAGCAAATTAAGGAAAACGTTAGTATCAAGAAAATTAAGCAGAAACTCAAGTTTCTATATAAAATTGCCTTTCTGCTGGTTTTTTTTTTTTTTTTTTTAGGTTTTTTGAGACAGGGTCTCACTTTGTGGTTCAGGCTGGCCCTGAGCTCAGCCTCCAACTCACATCACAATCCTCCTGCCTCTGCCTCCCGAGTGCTGGGATTACAGGCGTGAGCCACCACGCCCGGCACTGTGGTATGTGGTACTGGTTGCTGCTGGGTGTGGGTTATGTGGTTACAGGGGAATCGAACCCGGGCCTTTGCGCTTGCAAGACAGGCGCCGGAACCACTGAGCTAACTCCCTGGCCCCCATGCTGTTTTTTTTTTTTTTTGAGACAGGGTCTCCCATTTGTAGTTCAGTCTGGCCCCGAGCTCAGCCTTGAACTCATCACAGCAATCCTCCTGCCACTGCCACCCGAGTGCTAGGATTGCAGGTGTGAGCCACCATGCCTGGCACTGTGGTATGTGGTACTGATTGCTGCTGGTGTGAGTCTCCATGTCCTGCATTGTTGTATGTGGTTACCGAGGACCGAACCTGGGCCCTTGTACATGCAAGGCAGGCACAGGAACCACTGAGCTAAATCCCTGGCCTTTGCTCTGTTCTGATGTTAGGAGCAAGTGAACTTTCGAGCAGACAAAACAAAAAGTGAATAATGGATATCACCAGTAGGATTCACAGTCTTTTAGGTTAAATCATTTGCACAGGAGAAGCATGTACTGGCATGTAAGGAAACTTCTCTTGAAGAACTTTAAGACAGATACTGTGCATAAGTCCCCAACATGCCGCAGTAACTAGGGCTGTTTCTGTGACTAAAGCCCACGTCTCCCTCTACCACAGGGCCAGGCACTGATGTTTACTGACTCAATGATTCTAAGCATAATAATGCTAATGCACTTTGGGTAGGGCAAGGATACAAGCAGCCAAAACTCAGGGTCCAGGAATTTGGCTCTCTGGTCATCTAGCTTGAGCCAAACAAAACACTGAAAGTTATCTAAATGTAAGGCCACTCATCTCAAGCAATGAGTACTGCCTTTCCCCAAGGAAATACAAAAGCTGTACAGGAAGCATCCTGAAAATGTGGATGGTGTCGACAGGAGGCAGTGTTGAGCCATGGCACAGAACAAGTTCATCCAGGTATTCTTTTAGAGAAGGTGAAACTGAACTTGGCTAGCACCTGGCTATCAAGAAACAAACTAACCTCTGTATTATACACAACTGAAATGACTGTATAAGAAAAATGTGACAGAATAAACCTGGTGACTAGAAAATTCAGCACATGTAAAAAATTGAACTGTCCTGGACAGCAAACCACCCAGGAGAGGGCAATCTAATGCATTCGTGCTCCGCACAGAACCCACAGGGACAGTGAGTATTCACGACATCCATGCTTAAAGAGTTTACTCACGTACTGACTGGGGAGAGATGGCTTAGAAATTCTGGACCAACCACTTGCGCAGTAGGATTACTCCTGACATATATATGACTTAAGAACGTATTTCTTTTTTTTTTTTCTGATTCTGGGGATCAAACTCATGACCTGGTGCTTGCAAGGCAGGGTGGCGCCACTGAGCTAGTTCCCAGCCCAGGAACATATTTCTTTCCATGATCACCAAGTGTGAGCGTGGAGGGCCAGGAAATTTATCCAATTACTTGCTGACTGACTTTATCAATGTTTGGTATTTATTATGTTCCAGCCAGCAGGTCTTTCCTGTAGTAGTTACTTCTTTTTCTTTTTTGGTACTGGGTATGAAGTTCGAGACCTTGCTCTTGTGAGGCGGGTGAAGGACCCACTCAGCTAAATCCCCAGCCCCTGTAGTCATTATCTGAACTTATTTGGCTATTAAAATACTCATAGGAAATTTTAAAAATTAGAAAACAACAAGGTAGCCCACAAAGAAGGCTAGACAAATCTCCAGTGACGTTGACGCTTACCTCTGGGGAGATGAACGATATCATTTTCACTTGATGTGGGCCACACAGGGGTCTCCAGGTCAATCTCTCCACGATAGTTTTTCTTCTCAATGGGTATGTTAGTCGGTTCTGGAACATACATTTCTAGAAGAAAAAAAATTTTTTGTGAGAGATGATGGACAAGCAGCCTTTTGGTTGGCTTTTGTATCATCCAAATTGGTACATCCAATCTACTGTGTTTATTGGGAAATAAAGGTCCAGTTCCTGTCTTTACATCACTGATGCTAGAGTCACTTGCTGTGCCATGGTGGGAAGCAATTCCTACGTCACTGAGAAGAACAAGTTTCTACCCACAAGGTTTCTTCATGCCAGGTGTTGCTGGTCTTGTGGTTTTTGTATCAGCCAATGAGGACTGACTAAATGGGAGGTCTTATTTTGGGCACCTGAAAAAGTACTGTGATAGCTGTGGCTCTGTAATCCACAGGGGTTCACACACATAAAATGGCAATGGAAGTGGACCCTGTCACCCCTTGGCCATCTTCCACTGTGGGAACAGAGGAAGCATAGCCTGCACGGGCCTCAAGTGTCTATAGTGGGACTTGTGGAACTGCTCTGACTGAAAGGTCTCCCACAGTCACGGAGCACATGTGATCTGGATGGAGTAAAATCCTTGTGATCAACACAATACTAGAACGTGAAACAAAACTAAGATTATTTTTTATCCTCACATTTTTTGGAAGCCAAGTTGTGGAAGGGATGAGAGAAGAAACTTCAGAGCTTTCTCAGTACACTCTTCTACCTAAACTTCATCTCGCTAACATCCAACCCAGTAATTTAATGAAAAGAATTGTTAACCTCAATTTTCAAAATGTTACAATAAAAGTCTGTACCACTCAGACTTATTCCATATAAGTGATTTTTATAAAATGTCTGTCAGCATTAGTAATCCTAAATACTCCCTGCGACCCAAAGATCAAGACAAAATTCAGAGAACGTAAGTTAAACAGGGTTAATGATCCTCTCTAGTTGATTGTTTTCAATCCCAGGGCTCGGTAAGCTCCCAGGGTGGGTTAAAAAGCACTCAGCCAGAGAAACACACACAGGCAGGTTAAGGAAAGTCACTCCAGGTTACGCATGAGTCAGCGGCGGAGCCGGCATTCTGATGTCCGGCATTCCAGGGTCCGGGGACTACAAAGCTCAAGTTTTCTGGCTTCATCCAAGTAAAGGCCATTTTAACCGTAGTCCTTTAATCTTCTGCTTTCTTACTTACAAGGCCTTTAGGTTTAAAAGGCCTTTCATTTCCAACATCTCAGTGGGCCCCTTCCTGCCAACTCCAGAATAAAAAATAGGATGTAGCAAAAATATGTGCAGAAACAGGACTGAATACAAATGAGTGATTCTCAAAAACCAGTCTGGTGGCACATAACCTGGAATCCTAGCGCTTGGGAGGCTGAGGCAGGAGGACTGCTTAGCATTTGAGGCCAGCACAGACTACATAAATTCAAGGCCTGCCTGAATTATATAATGAGATCCTGTCTCACAACTTTCTGCATCAGAATCATCCACACAAGCTATACCAATTAGCCCAGGTCCTTATCTGGGAGGTCTGGGAGGTATGTGCTGCCGAGGCATGGTGCTCTGCCCATCTACTGAGAAGCTGGATTTGTGGCAGGAGTCTCCTCAGACTCTGCGAAAAAGACACACTTGTGCTGACATCTTCCAGTGCATGGTGCCCTTCTGTCCCTTCCCTGCCCTTCCTACTACTGCAGGACCCATGTGTAGCTGGCTGCCAGGCCTCAGTGTAATAGGGACAGGGCGGTCTTTTCCACCAAAGCTGGGGTGGTTGACAGCCATGTATCAAAAGCCTCCACAGGGCCTCTGTGGCCCCAGTTTCACTCGGGACCTAGGGAACAGGAGAATGTCTGGAGCTGCTTCCTGAGGCTGTCCCGTGTGGCAGACGCTAGTCTATGTGTTGGGAGACACTCTGAGCTACACCCGTCTCGCCGAGTCTGGGTCTCTTCTGACTGCCCAGCAGCTCCTGGCCAGTCTGCATCGGCTTGTGTCCCCTAACTCAGTTCAGTTCCGAGTAAAACCCGCCCACAGCTCCCTTCCCATAAAACACAGCCCTGGTTTAAAGTCCACAAGTGTGGGGGGGGGCGGGGGGGAGCTTGCCATTTCCTTGTAATTTGAACTGGAGAGAAACTACTTCTCAGAGTTTTGCCAAAAAAAGACAATAAATCCATCAGCAAAAAGCTGCATGGAGAAAGAAAAAGGAGTAGAAATGCCATCTGTTTCCATCCCTGGATCCAGGCATTGCAGTCGATGACTGCACTTGGCCCCAGACTCCTCCCTGGCAGAGCCCTGCTCAGTGCTCCAGCTGCAGAGGGACACAGCCCAGGAGACGCATACAACTCCTGCCTCCCTGGGGACGGGGCCGAAGGGCCACAGCCCACAACTCCTCTCCTGTTCTACAGCCACTGAACAGCTGCATGATGGTGGTCACTCACCTAACTTCCCGAGTCCCACTTGCTCTGGCTCTGGTAAAGGGAACAAGGGAACAATAACTGACTACCTCACCAGCTGGCAGGCTCTAAGTCCTGTCCAGAGATGGCACCAGGGTGAATGGCACTCCCGCTGAGGAGCTCTCCTGCTGGCTGGAGCCAGAGGTGCCCGGCTACCGTCCTCTCATGTCTCCTCACAGCACTTCTGAGTGCACGTGCCACGCGGACGAGAAGTGGAGGCCGAAGGCTCCGGTGAATGTCACATGGAGAGCTGTCAAAACAAGGGGCCAGAACCTATCTGCCTTCACCTACAAAAGGTGAAGCAGCAAAAGCTAGAGGGAGGAGTTTGCTCAGAGGCAAGACGGACGGCAGATCATCCGTGAGGCAGCAGAAAGGAGAGTCGGTCAGCGGAAATTAAGTAACACTTCCTTCCTTCTTAATTCCCCAACAAGGAGTGGGCCTATCTCTCAGGACCTAGTGCAGATCCTTTCTCTGTGAAACCCTGCGGGTCACTGTTTGTGGAGTAAAGTCCTGCGCACAAAGTTGGCACCCACGGGCCATATCAGAATCACACACCCGTGGTCTCTAAGCTATCTCTCCCACTCTCTTTCTGGATACTGCAACTACTCTGTCAAGAGGATTAGGACAAACCGGCATTTGCTGTATCTTTCAGCCAGCAGGCTGGGGAAGAGGGTCTGGAAAAGGAAACTGAGAAGGAGCCCCGAGACTGAGGGAAGAACACGCGAGAGAGTGGGCTTTGGAAGCTAAGTGAGAAAGGGCTTCAGGTAGGAAGAAGCCGACAGCTGCACCGGGAGCTGCTATTACCCAGTCAAGAAGGTAAGGGGGAGCCAAGCGTTTTGCATTTGACACTGTTCTTTTTTCGGGCATAAATGGATATTTTCAGAACCACTCTAACAGGGCTCGTCTGTATTACACCTAAATAAGAGGCCAACATGTGCAGCGTTCAGGTAAACACTCTGGGTTTTACAACTGTACAGCGTACAATATGTTTCTGAATTGGCAGGAATCCCGGGTTACCGTCCTGGGTAAGCGAACCTCTCTAACACAATGCTGCACGAATTCAGAAGAACCAAGATGCGGGTGGAAGGGTTTCTGATGCACTGAAGACCCTTCACCCGGATCCGAGCGTGAGCTTCCCGTCTCTCTCCCTGTGCTGCCCGGACTGTCCAGGAAGTCTCGGTGGAAGGGATCGGCCCGGAGGCCACCCCAGCGAGAGCTCAAGCTCTGTTTCTGGGATTAGGAGCAGGGGACAAAGGGCTATTTCAGCAGGAGGTACAGACTCAGAAACTAGGAGGAGGCTTGGGTGAGGATCTGGGCACTTGTGGGGCCGCAGCTGACATGAAGCTTGGAGTCTGGGGAGAGCTCCAGGGCCAGGGCCCACGGCAGCCAGCTGGGGGCGTGCACCAATTCCACTCCCTGTGGAGGAGATGAAAAGGTCACCTGAAGACCTGGGACAAGGCTGCATGTGACAGGAGGGCTGAAGGCTGGAACTGATGAACTGAAAAGAAATGAGCCACAACTACATTCTTCACATGCCAGTCTTCCACGTAGGGTCTGACTTATGTCCCGGTCGCCACAGCTCTCCAGCATATTCCTTCTCGTGTCCCATCTGGGACTTTTCTAACTAGGCTGGTCTGATCCAGCACGGCAGCCGCTGCTCAGACAGGGCAGGTGTCCCTAACAGGTTAGTTACACCAGTGTGGCTGTACTGCTAGGAAATGTTAGGAGAATGCAAGTCAGAAGAACCACCATAGCGATTCCGACCCAGAACCCAAATCAGCCCTCCCGTGGTGGCCAGGTGCCCAGGTGGGTACGTAGGAGGATTTGAGCTGGGCCTTCGCTCAGCTCGTGGCCTGTGACCTCACGGCTGGGCGAGCAAGTTCTGAGTCTGAAACCAACGTGACAGCCTGACAGGGGAAGGAGGTACCTGGACACATTGGGCAGCAACTTCCCTCCACGTTGATGGGCTCCACGCAGGGCAGAGGGGGGCAGCTGACGGTTGAGCAGAGGGTCTGGCCTTGCAGGCAGTAGCAGTGTGTGCAGCTGTCAATGTCCCACCGCTCCTCGTCAGCATAGGCCTTCCCACCAAAGTGACACACTGCCTTCTTGGGGACCGTGTCCTCTAGAGAGAAGAACAGCATAGGGTGAGTCGCTCGGGGTGACAACAGCAGATTGCTACATGGGAGAAGTAAAGGAGGACAGTTTTGTACAACCCTTCTGGGCTGGAAGGTTGCCAGGACGTACTGGCTCCTCTGTCTCCCAGTCCCTTGCGGCTGCTCTCCTGTGACACCTTCAGAACTCTCGGCCTAAACTGAGTAAAGGCCAAGTGGCTAACATAGGCGATAACGGAGAAGACCATCAGGGTCCAAGGAGATACAGAGACTGAGAGAAGATCCAGCGAAGTGCATCTCAGCCAGAGATGGACTCAAGGAAGCCCTACTTTTAGTTAGTTTTTAAAAAATGACGCAAAGAAAAGGTAAAAGACGACAGCAACACTGCACAGAAGCGTGGTTTCCTCCGCCATCCTACAGGCATTCAGAGCCGGCAGAACCATTACCTTCATTTCTCAGAGATGCTACAATAAGCTTACGTCACTCTAGTTTTTTTTTTTTTTTTCTGGAGAAACTATGCTTCTTGGGAATAAAGGTTTTTTTTGGTACAGGACCTTGTGCCTGCCAGGTAGGTGTGGCACAAAGCTGTATCCACAGCTCTAGGAACAAAATGTTTCAAAAGAGGGATTTTGGTGTATAATGCAGGAATTTATAGCTGAAACATTCCCCTTGTTCTCCTCCCCTCTGCCATCCTCAGTTCTGCTCTCAGCCAAGCTTTTCCTTGAAAGTTCCTTTCTCTTATTAACTTTATTCACAGCCAGTCCTTTCCCTCTACAGCTCAAGAGTGGTGATTCTGAGGGAGCTGAGTGACCCGAAGTGACCCAGGTGACCAGAAGCCAGCAGAGATGGGCAAATCCAGGGAGAAACATGAGCACTTCCTGTCCTGACCCGGCAGACAGTAACTAGAGGACTCCTGTTCCTCTGGGGAAACTTTATGCTCCGATTCCAAAGGCAGCTTCACTGGCCACGGGTCACAAGTAAATGAAAAACTATGCAGGAATCTGAAAGGAAAGCTCGCTGGGGAAGGAACGGGCCCCAGGCCCGCGAGCTTGCTTCCAGGAAGGCAGTTGTGAGGCTCTTACAGGGAGAATGTCCACGGAGTACATACAGAGCACAGGACCCAGGGCATCCGAGCACGGGAAGGGACATGCATCCAGGGTTAAAACACGTGTTCTCTTGGGGTTTCAGCACTTTTCTACTTTTCTTTTGCTGCTGCTTATAGTTCAATGAAGAACGCTGAGTAATTCTGGGAAAAGCTCTAGTTATTATCAGAACTTTTTCAGTACCTATTAATATCTATTCAGTGTGACTGTATGTTCTAAGGAAATATTCTGCTACACTGACTACTGTGTTAAAACCAAATTTGGAGGCCTTGAAGCCAAACTCATGATTCAAGTTTGCACTTATACAGGACCCTGAAAGGAAGTGACTTCATTAAGATTTCCAAAATGTACCTGTCAGATTGGCCAAGCAGAGCCTAATTCAAGTAGAATTCCAACCTCAGTCATTTGTAATGATATATTTCACCAAGGACACTCGCTTTGGCCAAAATATCTAGAGTCTGTTGGGTAGAAGGGAGCATTTCTTATAAAGCAATATTACTGATTACATTTTACAAACACCTTCTATTAGCTCACAATGACCCAACATCACTGAATGAAATGTGAGTGACGATGTTACTGTGTGAGGGAATTACAAAGGAGAAGTCGAAACTCCTGGCCGCTTCTCTTTCACTGGGGCTTCTCTTGGAAGAGAAAGTGAAGGCAGGACAGACACAGAGGGCTGAGGCCTCTGCACAAAGGAGTTTGACTTAAGGTCAACTCCTGGTCTGTATTTTCTTAAAATCTCAGTAAGATATTTAATGTTACCAATAAAGTCAAAATTACCTTTTAAAATTAGCTTGTCACAAAGAGTAATTATATGCTAAACAATAAAACAGCATTTGTACATTTTACAAAACTGACGCTAAAGAAGACAAGACCTTGGTCCAGAAGCCAGTGTAGCAGGGGTGGGTTCCTGACCAGTGGGAATGAGACAGAGCCAGACGACATGGAGGACCAGACGGAGAGCTCTGCTTGGGACTGAGAACTCTCTGCGTGGGACCTGATGCTTGTGTTTACTTTGAGGAATGAACAGGAGAACACAGAGAAGGCAGAGGGAAGTGTGGGGGTGTGTGTACAGACAGAGTATAGTGGGTCTTCAATAACAACTGAAAAAATTCAGGTCTCTTCCTCTAGAGGAGAGAGGGACCTTACTAGCCTTCTTTTTCAGAAGAGAGCTTGAATATGACAACACAGAAATCCTAACTGTTAGGTCAGACAGTAATACTGTTCAAGGGGCCGGGATATGTGCCTATGCCGGGGTGAAGGTGGTAGAGGTGCTAAGGCTGGGTTAGATCTGAGAGCTGTCTCCAAGAACTACCCATCAGGCCATGGGTGGGGAGGAGCAAGGTGTGAAAGATGTCTCTTGCATGGGAGGCTGGCCAGAGGTCATTCTAATATTTGAGTCATTTTCCTGCTTAAAGTAAACAGTTGGTGACCTTGTCAGGGCCCGGTGAGGCCTCATCAGATAGTTCAGATATCCCAGTGGACAAAGCAGAACTGCAGCCAATGACCTGTAAACACTTAGCTAGTCTATGTGAACAAGGCCAGAAAGGCAGAACAGATTTGGGAATGACCAAGGTGAAAGGGGTCCAATTTCAGCCAGTCATCGGAAGGTACAGACAGGCGAAGCCTGTGAAGATGGAGTGGGGTAACAGGCAGAGGTACTGTTATACTCTTCATATGGCTTTAAAGTGTTTGTGTTCCTCTAGAAAAAAGCCTGCCTGTGGTAATCTAGCCCAAGGAGATAACCAGAGAAAGTCTGAAAGAGAAAAGTTGATGGAGATATTCACCGCAGTGTTATTTATAATGGCATTAAATTAAAAGCCTGTGCCAAACAACTAGGAATACTTAAATGATTCATGATATAAATGCCTGGAGGAAGCCTGTGTTGTGGGTACGTGTGGTCTAAACTCAATCATGTAAGAAGATCGACCAAAAACTATAGCAAGGAAGAAAAATCTAAACAGTGATTATTAGACTTCGACTGAATTTTTGTTTTTTAACAATGAAACAAGCTACTCCTGATGACAAATCAAAAATATATAAAGCACAGATCTTACACACAGACAGACTCAAGTGCAATACTCTTGTTCCACAGCCCACAAACATGAAAACAGGGAAGGCAGACCTGTGGGTTGAGCTTGGTTCTAAGAAGCCTATCCATGGCATGTGGTGTTTCTTGAATGATACCAACCTATTTAGGAGAATTTCATAGATGGCAAGAAAACTAAGTTACACAAACAGTGCCAAAGATCAAATGCTGAGCTACAGTCTAACACATCCATGCAAACACTCTTTCGGCAATTGTATGAGATCACTGTCCTAAGGCCTAACATATCCTATCTCATAGTATAAAACAACAGAACAAAGAAGTTATTCTGAACGCTTTGTAGGTAGGAGGTTGAAAGAACATTTGACTAAACAGTAGGTGAATTAGGTGTTTCTCATTTTGTGAGGAAAATCACTAAATCCCATGAAGGGTCAATGGTCAAAGTAGCAGAGTGATGACCACGACTGTAGTGGAACCTGTTCTTGGGGGCTCCACAGGAAAACTCGTGGTGCACAGCTGCTCAGAGGAACAGCTTTCTGGTGCTGTCAGGACCCTACACAGCCCGAGTGAAACTATTTCTTTGCAAAGGTTGAGCTGCCTCCCAAGGACCTGACTTCTACGTATCTCTCCCAATTCATCTGTTTCACTCAGGCTATACTTGTCACTGATTAACTTGGAAGCATCTCACCTTCGCAATTGTTAATTCAGACGACGCTAGGAAATTATATGACTGGGCTTAGAACTTGGGGGTATTCAATGGGCAGAGGACAGAGATCAATGCTAACCCATTGCCAGCAGGCAGCATTGACTGGCAAGACCCCTTTCATGTTGGCTCTGGTGTGCCTGGGGCTCTCTAGAAAAACTGTCTGGCCATCCAATACTTTCAGGACCCACAGAAGGTAGAGCTAATAGCAGTACCCAGGCAGAAAGAGTCAAAGTTGAGCAGTGGTTGTACCCTATGAGGGTGGTAGGGACCTCAGATGCATCCGTCCCTAATCCATGATGGGCACTGTTTCAGAGGCTGCAACCAAGAAATGCTTGATGTCACATTTAATCAGTCTGAGTCAATAACACATTTCATAACTATGTCTTTCTTCACACATGGTATAAAACCAAGCCACACTTATTCCTGAGACATGGGTTGGTCACTATTCTCCTGAATTTGTGTATGAATAATGCAGAATTCTTTTTTTTGAAAAGGACTGGGTAATCTTTACCACCAAGATGGCTGCCACCTGGTCTAGATTAGATTACAGTTAATAAGGCTTCATGAAAATATTTTGCTGTTGAATAAGCTCTCCTTAAAAGGCCAATGTCTTGAACAAAGGCTTAGAAGAGCAAATTTCTGTTTGTAGCCTCGGAATCCCCATTTCTTACATGCTTGTAGCTCCCCTAGGTACACTGGCTTCTTTTAGGAAATATTTGGCTTAACCTGAGAAAGCTCTGCTGCAAGGCTCTGTAAACTTAGAAGTGGGCCTGACGACAAGTGTAAGCAATCTGAAGTTCTAAGTGATAAACTAATAAAGTCACTGCAGTGTTTGGGAGGAACAACATAGTCTAATCCAGAATATACTAGAGTATATGTATTTTAAGTACTCTCCCTGAAGAGGAAAGTACTCTACAATCTTATGCAAGTATGTAGCCATCGACTGGGCTGTGGCATTTAGGTCTAATTTATCCCCCCTAATCGGTTTGCTTAAGCTGACAATGACATTAGCTTCTATTCTTCAGTTCCTAGTAGTACTCATACCTTCCCCTGACTGAACGTCTGCTGTATATTAAGACCCACACTAAGCACTTTCTAGTGAGTCAATTCCATCTGCGCTCCATGGTCTAAGGGACAGGATACTGTTTTAATTCCACAGAATCTGAGGACAGGGAAGTTATGTCACTTGCCTGAGATGTGTGGCTCAGAAGTATGAGGTGAGGATGGGACTGTGGGTGGGACTGGCTTGCCAGCCCCATGTACCTCCTGGCCACCAGGCATGCAGAGGCTAACCCGAGGGAGGGTGTCCTTCTGGCAGGCACAGGGAGCACACAACCTAAAGTGGTCGTTGCTGACTGAACCTGGGAAACGGGCACCACTTTTCAACTGACAGCATCCATGTGCCTGGTAAGGTCCTGTCAATGAAGACAGCAAAGTGATCACTAAGGATTCAGGGTGTCCTTGAGAAAGTCTCCCTGGGTATGTCTTTCCCTTTACAGATCTCTCCACCTCTCTCTTGGAGGAAGAGGATTTGAGCAGAATGTTCCAAGGAAAACAGGAGGTATGACACTAACATAATAAAGTTTATTTTTAAAGCAAACACATCAAGAGCTCTATCTTCAGACAAATGTGATCCCTTCCAAGTAGGCCGTGCATCAGGCTGTACGTGCCTTCTAGTGACAACGCCCTTGCTCTGTACAGCTTTGGGTTTTCTTTTGCAAAGGCCTCAGGGCCAATTACAGAAACATACAAGGAAGCTGGTTACTACTCCATGGTCACCTCCAACCTGTGTCTCACACAGTGGACTCAGCTTGAAATGACTCAGGCCTCTTCCAGAAACAAAGCTACAGCCAAAAGCTGAAGAGTTGCTTCTGCAGCCAGCCATCATCACCTGGAACCCTCTGCTACTGTGGCTGCATCAGAGAGACACTGACTCATGAGATGCTCAGGACATGTCCTTTCTTTCTTGGATTCAAACATAAGCCACATTATCTTGCACAATATGACTATAATAAAAAGATACAGTGCCTTTCAGTTACAGAGGTGGAGGATTTTTTCCCTTCCGTTTTTCCTGGGTTCCTATTGCACGAAAAGGGAAGAAGTGACCAGGTCTTGAGGTGTTCTCTCCAACCAAACTGACTTCTTCAACCTCACCATCTCAAGTCATCTCACATTAAGAAAAGAAGACCTAACAGGCCATAGAGACTGGACTTTGTTTTTTATTTCTGCACTATTTTCACTATACCATAGAGCCCATGAATGGCTGAGGAAATCTAGAAGTGCTTTTTTCCTCCTTTGTCAAAACCCAACTGATCCAATGTAGAATCGCAGGAGTCACTGATGTGAATCCACAGCCTTTGCAGACTCTGAGCACAGAGGCCCCTGAAATGAAGACATCTCTGACTGCTCCCTGCTTTCCCTCATAGAAAGATGGAAAGAAACTCCCCAGTTTACTCTAACCTATGTTAAAGCTGACTTTTCACTTTCTGCCTATGAGACAACTTTCTCAGATGGATACTGCAGCCTCGAATTCTATTCTGTTGGTCACCATGTGGGAGGAACTTCCCAAGAAGAAGTTAGGCAGCTTTAGAAATCATATCCATTTGTTCAAATCTCCTGTGTACTATTCAGAGTCCGGAAAAGTAATTTACTTGGGATCCTGCTGGCCAAGAAGAATGTAGCTCTAACTTGGAGTAGGTCCTCTCGCAAACCAACCTGACACAGTGCGATGGGGCATTTGCTTCTCCTACATGGGGAGACAGGCCCTGACAGAGACACTATTCTAAGGCCTGGGACACAGCAGTGACAAAGGAGCTCAGGACCCCATGGTAGGGTTATGCTTCTGGATCCAGGGGGTGTCCTCAGCCTTGTGAGTCCACATTCAGGAGGATATGCCAAAGTCTGGGAGATGCTGCAGGCAGCAAGCCAGGTTTCCAAAGTTCCATTGTTACCTGGGTCCTTCCTCACATGGGAGATTGGAGATTAAAGGGAAACTGTAGAGAACTCATTCAGGCAGGTGTAAAAGGTACCATGGACACTACGGAGACAGAGGTTTAGAAAAGGAAGTAGAAGAGACAGTCAAGCATTACCAACGACACAGGTGACTTGGTAAATAGTTATAGTGTACTGTAATGATCTTTCTTTAATCCATAAAGGAACAAAATAGAACTCATAATCAAGTATTTTAATTTCTCTTAACTGAGGAGATACCTAAATCCCTGGCCTACAATGTCACTTTTATTTCTGCATCAAGGGCCAAGCACATGAGCTTGGGGGATATATGAAATATCAGGAGGCTGTTTGAGAAAATACCATAACTTAAATATAAAGAAGAGAGAAAGAGAAATTGAAATAAAGCAGGAGTTTAAGCCGGTAACTCAAAGGCACAGATCTAATGCTGGCTCTGGGGATGTCACTGACTCTTAAGATGCAAGATCAGAAGTCAAGTGTTGCCTCAGTGCCTGACCTGGACAGTGTGAATGAGGCAGAGATCTAACACAGCATAGCGATTATGTCAGGAAATGATTAAAGACTTTTGGCTTAAAAATAAAAAGCCAAAAAATATTTACTGATGTCATTTAAAGTTTGATCACTTTATCTTACAACTTTTAGTTTCTAATACAGAAAACATCTGTTCTTAATCTGTCTTAAAAAAATTAAGACAAATATTATTATAGGGTTTGACTCTTGCCTCTGTATAATGTCTTAATTGCCATGAAAGCTAATTTGGCTATGGAAGTT
>PVIR01013927.1:13484-41413 GCA_004026965.1 Petromus typicus | reverse complement strand
CCTCAAACTCACATCACAGCAATCCTCCTGCCTCTGCCTCCCGAGTGCTGGGATGACAGGCGTGAGCCACCACGCCCGGCACTGTGGTATGTGGTACTGGTTGCTGCTGGGCGTGAGTCTCCATGCCCAGTATAGGTATGTGGTTACCGGGGATCGAACCCGGGTCCTTGCGCTTGCAAGACAGGCCCTGGAACCATTGAGCTAAATTCCTGGCCCTAAACTTATCATTTTTTAAGGCAGAGTAATACTCCATTTCTGTAGAAGAACCACAGCTTTTTTTATCCAGTCTCCAGTTGATGGACATTTGGGTTATTTCCAAGATTTAGCAATCACAAACTGAGCTGCTATAAACATAGGTACACATATGTCACTGTGATATGGATCTTTTAATTCTTGTGTGTATATACTTAGCAGAGTGATGGCCGGGTCAAATGGGACCTTCAATCCTAGCTCTTTCAGGAATATCCAAACTGATCTCCACAGGGGTTGTATGAGTCTACATATTCTTTTAGAGACATATAAGAGCTCTTGAATCATCTCTTGATTGTCTCCTGGCTTTTATTTTTCATTAATACTGAGTAAAAAATCAACCACATCAACTTTGTCTTTAGGTCCTGATAGTCTCTTTTACTGATCTTGCCCACTCCTGAAACTTTTCAATTAAGTTGTTATTTACAGAATGTCTCCTTGATACTGTATCGTTCTACCTAGTTTTTACTGAAACAGCTTTTACTGAAGTAGTTTTCATTAGACTTTTCAACTGGTTATTTTTGTCCTCTCTTAGGTTCCTGCTCACCTCAGTTATTGATACATTCAGATGTTTGCATCTGTTTTGGGCTCTTTGATCATCTTTGTTAATTGTTGACTTTACCTACTCAAGAGTGTCTTCTTTGGGCTCTTGTGGACATTTATTCTTTTAATTTTTTAATCTTTATTGTTACATTACATATATGCATCATGATTGCACTCCATAATGGGGATTTGTACCAGTAAAAGACACAACTTAATTCTCATTTTTCCCCATAGCCCTATCCACCTTACCGCCCCCCCATATACATAAAATTTGTTTCCTTACTTTTTTGTTACAATCTCATCATTTTTCCCCCTTCACCCTATTTTACATTGAGCATTTTCTATTTCACAATATATAACATACAATTCTAGGACTCATTTACATCTTTATTTTCTCATACCAGAGAAAAGATGCGATATGTACCTATCTGTGCCCTATTTACTGCACTTATGAGGAGATCCTCAAGGTATGTCCATTTAAGTAGAAATGATTCAAACTTATCATTGGAAATTTATTGTTTTTTGAGATGTTTATCTAGAAATTCATTGACTAATACCTCTGAGATCAGCTTTTGGGGAGTTTTGAATTTTTACAGACATCTCGTTGCCTCTTTTCCCCATGATTATTGTATCATTGGCCTCAACATCCCTCTGGCTTATTTTTTCTCAGGCTTGCAGTTCCCGTACTGCTCAGTGCTAAATACAGGGGGAAAAATAGATAAGAGACCAAGAGAAGAGCACTTGGGCTATCACGCACCATCCCTGGGCCCCAGGAACTCTGTTTGTGTCTCAGAAATCCAGAGCTGTGTTTTTGGCACAGTTGCCTCAGTGTCCTGTGTGGTCGAGACAGAAGCTCAAGCCCGGGGTATGTGTCAATCATCATGACTCCTGTTTCACCTCAGCTGTCCATAATTCTCTCTGGCTCACATGGTACCTGTCACGTCTTCCTTTGCCCAATGATCTCCTTTTCCAGGTCAGCTCAACCCAGCCCCTGGGTTTGGCCTGCACTGAGATCAGTAGTTGCTAACATGAGCTCTCTGTTGGCTTCCTTCACCAAGGGTGTCTGCAGGTGGACTACAAAATGTTGCAGGCTTCCGACCTGTGGTAGAGCAGTAGCTTTGGTTCTTATTCAAATATCCCCAGTTTCCATATTTCCATTCTTTGCTAAGTTGTTCAGGCCAATCTTGGGGGTGGGGTTTGTCTATCTCCTCATGTATCCATGCAAACACTAACTCAGACAAGTGCCTCAGTGCTGCTCAAGAGTGCTGTTTCCTCCAGACCACTGTGATGAACCCCCCCGGTTGTCTTTACAAATTAATTAGTGTCAATAAAATAAAATAATCCTGTCATCACCTAGGCAGGAGTGATTACATAGACCAGCAATCAGCTCCCTGTGTAATATTCAGTCTTTGCTGTATGATGCTTTTTTTATGGTGATATAAAGAGGGTTTAATCCTGTTGAAGTAGATATTTGGAAAATGGCAAGCTTCTTCTCTGAGAAACAGCCTGGTCCAGGCATCTCTTCTCCTGAAACCCTCTTCCACAGGACTGGGACCCAGTATCCTACCCCTGTGACAAAAATTGGCTTTGACCATCTACCTCTGGATATCTCCTTTGAGGAGAAGATACTCCTTTCTGTGACTGATATAATTTGGAGATGTAGTCTGTGACATAGTTTAATGACATCCTGACAACCTGGGGACATGGGGCAGTCTTTCTCTTAGAGGTTAGGATAGGAAGGTGACACAGGATTAACTAACTACCTTTCTTTCTCATCCCTGAAAATTGCTGTGCAGCAAAGTTTGGATATAAGCGACCCTCTTGTGTTTGTGCTTTGCTCAGCCATGTTTTCATCAGAGTTCACTGGGCCGGTGTATCCACCTTAAATAAAACCCTCCTGACTTCCATTTGGTTTCTCTTGTCTCTTTGAATTCTGCAAATCTATCTTGGGGAGTGGAACTAGAGAAGAAATATCTAAATATAAAACTAAAACTATCTAAACCAAAGAGCAATTCTTGAAAATGTGAACCATCTGCTCATAAATTACCATCGAGTAAAGTACTATCGATACTTGTTTGCATGAAAAGTTTGAAGAATTTTCAATCTTTCGGTTTGGTTATTCCTACTCTGACACTAAGTTTGGCCATCTGATTGCCTTGGGAGAAAAGAGAGATTACTGACAGGGTGCACGAAGATCGAGTCTTCTGGAGGCGGTGCTCAGGAATACAAGGCTCACAAACCCACAAAGTCCTTACTTTGAGCTGACCTATCAGCTATAAAAGTGTGAGAGGACCAGAGGACCCACCAGCCAATCATAAATCATGACACTCCCCAGCAGAACTCTCTACCCAACCAAAGATGAAGAACTAAATGAAATGAGAGATGCTTGTTCCACAGAGAAGGCTCATGATGCACTTCCGTGAGTGTAAAGGAAGGGCTTCTGAGCACACATCGTCACACTTGGTGATATTGGCTTTCTCTCCTCACCATCGCTGACTGGTGCCCTGACTCGTTCACAGGGCAGCCAAGGACCTAGGAGGCATCAAAGCAGCACAGTCTGCCTTGGGGATCTGTCTCTATTGTGCAGCAGGACTTCAAGAGGAATGAGTTCTTCCCAGCCTTGGGCGGCACTGCCTGTTGCTCCCTCTCTCTTCTCACTGTATCTCTCTGCTCTGGGATAGATAAAATTGACAACTATGTCCTATAAAAAGAGTTTCCCACACTCTGTTCTCATATGATTTATAAGATACTATCTTTTTTCAAGGCAAAGTTGCCAAACTGTGTACCTTCATTCTTTTCTAGTAAACTCACTTACTATGTCACTAGAGAGACCACCCACTCTGATGAAATGTGTAACAACTGGAACTTTCCCTATTCAGTGCTCTTCCTTTGGCCAGGACTCTGTCAAGCTGGTATTCACCTTAAACCTGAAATAAAGTCCCTGTTTCCACCCACGCGTCTTCCCAGTCTCTTGGATTCCTACAACAATTGGACATTGACTAACAAATACATCCAGCTTGGGTTGTCCTTGGGGAATCTGAATTGCATCCCACAGAGACTTTTGTGGAACTGCATCCACAAAAACTAGAATGACCTGTGGGCCAATGAACAAATGGAGAAAGAAGAAACACCAGGGCACAAATCAGGAGACACTGTGATGACTTTCTCGCCTAATCTTCAGTCTAGACATCCAGCTGGTTTCAGTGGAGCAACAAGCTGTCACCATCGCAGACACAGTCCATTTCACGAGTGCAAGCAGCAAGGACAGTCAAGGAAGAGACTGAGAGGATGTGTCTAGGAACAGCTTGTGTGTTACAGTCAGCTTCCAAAATTTAACAGTGATAAAATAGGTTTAATTCTGCAGTCTTCTCCACTGGGGTCTGTCCCTTGGGAAATCATCCATGCTGATCTGCATCAATGGCAGCTCCTAGGCCCCTCCCCCATCTGAAGAAGCCTTTGTCTAATGGGAATCCAAAAATGATAAGACAGGGGGCCTGAAAGGAGAGATGGAGCTGTTGCTGCCTTGACTTCCACTTTCCTACATGGACTTGAGTAGTCACTGGGCTTCTGCTCAGCCGTCCAAAGTCAGTTCCGTGTACCTTCTCCTCTTCATTCAGTTTGAGAGCAGAAGTCCTATGGCAATGTGGCCAGACCCGGGTGCCCATCCTGTGTTAATGTCTCGTGCCCTTCACACACCCAAAAAACAGGCCTTTCCTAAAACCTTTCTTAGTGGGTTCATGTGATGCTAGCTACATCTCAGGTCACCAGATGATACTCTGCCACTATCCTGGACCTACTCATTCTAACCAGAAGCAAAATATTTCTTATCAAATGTCACAGAAGAGGAAACCACATTTCCAGAGAAGGAAACAGCACTCTTCTGCCAACGTGTGGGGCTGCAGCACCAAACAGAAACACCACTTCCTCATGCGCTGGCCTTTTATAAAGAAAAATATTTTTAAAAAGTACCCTCGACTTTCAATAGGAGTGTTCAGCTTGTGGACTGGCTAGGCCGAGGGTGCCGCTTCCCTGCCCCGCATGAATAAAGTACAACAGTCGTGTGGTGTCGCTGTCCTACCAGAATGGCGACCTTGAACTTGTGGAAAATACGCTCACTGTTAGTACCTGTACAAATGTCTCTCCTCTCAGATCCCCGAACATCAAAGGAATTTTAACCATAGATTATATTAACATTTTTATTTCCAACAAATCTTTCCTTCCAAGTGTTCTTATTGCCTAGAACTTTATGAAAACTTGGACATTTACTCTCTTACATGCTTCCTACTGTAGGTGAAATTGTGATCTCCTCTAGTTGGATTGGGGACCTGTGGATTCTTGACTAATGAGAAATAATAGAAAGGACGGAATGTGAGCTTCCTAGTTCAGATCTTGGGAAACCGAGGACTTCTACCTTTTGTTTGGACCCTGTTCTTGGAATACACTTACCACATCATGAGGAAACAAAGAAACCATGTGAAAGACCACATGTGAGTGTTCTGGACAGGAGCAGCAGCTGGCCCTGCACAGAGAATCGAGTACTCAGGTGACCCGGGCCCCAGATGGAGCGACGTGGAGCCTCAATGACGTGTCTCTGGCCAAATGGTCCTGAAACTTGGACTTGTAAAATGCATCCAGGTCATCAGAAAATGGGATTTCTTTTTGAGAGGAAATTAGGAGTGGGACAAATTCCAAGATACTAATGACCACATTGTGCTTACTGAGCATTTACTATTGGCCTCGACACTGTTCAGGAATCAATTATTTAACCATGATAATTCTTTTAAAAATAATTGATTATACTGATACATTTTATATATACATTGTGGTCAAAATCAACATTGAAAATTTTACTAGTATATGACAAATGTAATTCCCATTTTTCCCCATTTCCCATTCCACCCCATCCTCTCTCTATATAAGCTTTGTTCCCTCTTTTTCTAACATCATATTTTTCCCCACATTATATGCCTCTTCCCCTTTCACCACTTGAATGTTTTCTATTTCACAGTATCTAGTATATATTCTAGAACTCATTTATATCTTTAGTTTCTCATACCAAAGAAAAGATATTGTATTTACACATCTTTGACATATTTATTTTATTTATGAGGATGTTCTTAAGGTCAGTCCTTTTGAGTATTAATGACTCAAACTTATCATTCCTTATGGCAGACTAATACTCCATTTTATAAAAGAACCATATCTTTTTATCCAGCCTCCAGATGATGGACATATGGGTTGTTTCCAAGATTTAGCTATCACAAACTGAGCTGCTATGAACCATGATAATTCTTATTAAGTTATTTTCAGATTAGGCCATGGAGACCAGGAGTGACAAAGTGGCTTGCCCAGGGGAACACCTCTGAACAGTGACAGTGGCTGAGTGTAATGGCATCACCCCATTCCTTAGCACATTTTATACTCAAACCCCACAGACAGCTGTCAGATAGCTCCATATCTACCTCTTCACGTCTCACTCTCATATCGCATTTGTTCAAACTGGGATGTAGCCAGCGCTACTCCTCAGAACTGTCCTCATCAATGTGACTGCCGAGGTCTACACAGGTGGCCCAGTTCTCCTCCTGTCTTGTAAAGCCAAACGCTGTAAAGATCAATCCTTCGGCTTCTTCTCTGATTTTAAAATGAACCTACTTATGTAATGAACATTCCAAAAAAGAATACCTGAAACAACTTACATGAAATGAAACTTTGGATTTTCCTCTCCCAACCTGTGGTCGGCCTCTAAAATTCTTCCATAAGAAAACACCACTAACAGTAATCAGGTTGTGATTGGCTAACATGCCTGGATGGAGGTATTTACTAGACCTTCAAAAGGAAGGACTATTTTGCTTGGAGAGAAGAAGAAATGTAAACAGTAAACTGTCAAAGAATCAGGGACATGGGGACAATCTGTGAACAACTACAGATAGCAAAAAATAGTAACCTTCCTCTTTGAGATATATAATCTTGAAAACTGAAAATTGTAGGTAATCTAAAATAAGTGCAGGAATAGTCTCAGCAGCATGATTCAGAACAGCAAAAATGGGAATGACTCAAATGTCTGCAAGTATCTGAGTGACCAAATGAGCAGCTGAAATGTTGTCCATCAATAAAATGGGATATTACTCATAAAGACCAAGGCACTACACCCACACTGCAGTGTGCATGAGAGTGGAGAGCATTATAAATTAGTAGATAGTCCCAAATGTTCTTCCAGGGCAAATGACTAACCAAATATACCCATCCGTACAAAATAGACTTGTGTAACCATAAGAAATAATATTACAACATGGATGAATCTTCAAAACTTTGATTAAAAAAATTTTTTTGCTTGAATTCAAATCTTTATTGGTACATTATAAATACACATCATCATCATATTCAACATTGAGAGTTTGTACCCGAATATGACACCATTTGATTTTCATTTTTCCTCTTCCCTCATCTACTCTAAAACCCTCACCTCTATAGACATAAGCTTTGTTTCTTTTTTTAAAAATTACTATCACATTCTTTTTCTCCTTGTTGTTTATCCCTACCCCCTTTTTCCTTTTAAGTATTTTCTATTTCACAATATCAACTATATATTCTAGAACTCATTTACATCTTCATTTTCTCACACCAGATAAAAGATACGATATTTAAACATCTGTGAGGTCACAGGTGTTGGAATTGGAACTCAGGGATTATTTCATTTATGAGGATGTCCTGAAGGTGCATCCATTTGAGTAGGACCTCAAAACTTTGTAATAAATCAGACTTAAAATGTCAGACAGTGTGTGATTCCAGTGAAATGAAATGTGGAGATTTGTAACTCTGTAGAAACAGGAAGTAGATTTGTGAATACCAAGGACAACAGATAAGAGGGAAATAGCAAATGACTACTTCAGAGGTATATACCTTCCTTTCAGGAGTCATACAAATATTCCTGAAACAGGTAGTGTTAAAGTTCTCACAGTAATATTTATGCACTAAGGGCCACAGAACTGTGTATCTAAAAATAACGTGTCAAAAGTGTAACAGATTGAAGAGATAGCTTATAACTCTTCTACAGATGCAGGGTTAGTATCTAGAATCCATGAACAATTAAAAAATTCAACACGAAAATAACATGTCATTCTTTCAATAAATGAGGAAAGGAATAGCACAAGCACTCTTGAAGTAAGAATAGCCAATAAGTATATGAAAAAAAAATCAACGTCTTTAACCGTTAGGAACACATAGATAAAGGCCACATTGAGATTCAATCTAATCCTGGTCAGAATGAGTGTCATTAAGAAAATGGGTGAACTAGGAGATCACAGTATTACATGGAATAAGCCAGACTCAGAAAGCTAAGGTTTGGAGGGGTGGAAGGAAGGAGGAGGGAAAGAAGGAGGGAGAGAGAACATAAACACCGATGGGGGACTCTTGAGAAGAGAAAGGACGGAAGGAGGACAGCAGGTGAGGTGGGAGGTGGACAACGAACATGATCAAAGCATGCTTTGTGTTTGAATGAAAATGTCAAAGTGAAATCAACTGTTCTACAAAGTGTCTGTGATAAGTTTTACAAGCAGATATTGAAAAGCTTAGATGAGAACATCACAAAGAAGGTAAATCAATGAGGGCTGGGGATTTAGCTCAGTGGTTCCGGCGCTTGTCTTGAAAGCACAAGGACGTGGGTTCGATCCCCGGTAACCACATAACATACTGGGTGTTGAGACTCACGCCCAGCAGCAACCAGTACCACATCCCACAGTGCCGGGCGTGGTGGCTCACGCCTGTGATCCCAGCACTCGGGAGGCAGAGGCAGGAGGATTGCTGTGATGTGAGTTGGAGGCTGAACTCAGGGCCAGCCTGAACCACAAAGCAAGACCTTGTCTCAAAAAACTTTAAAAAAAGAAAAAAAAAAAAAAAAAGAAAAAGACGGCAAATCAATGAATTTTCCCTTGGAGGATGATTTTTATAATGGAATGACAACCAGCCTACAAGAGAAAAAATAAAGACTATATTCTTTTGCAGAATATCAACTATATATACTAGAACTCATTTACATCTTAATTTTCTTATTCCATAGAAAAGATACAATATGATATAGTGTTGATATTGTGAAATAGAAAATATTTAAAAGGAAAGAGAGTGTAGGAGTAAATAACTAGGGGGAAAAGAATGTGATGGTAATAAAGAAAAAAAGGAAACAAAGCTTTTGTGTATAGAAGATGGGGGGTTATAGGGTGGGGGAAAGGGGAAAATTGAGAATCAAATCATGTCATATTTTGGTACAAATTCTCATTGTTGAGTGAAATGATGATTTAAATTCATAATGTACCAATAAATATTTGAATTTTTTAAAAAAAGATTATATTCTTTAAAAATTAAAAAAAATAAAATTAATAATATGCTGAATTTTGTGCTGTGTGCCTCTTATCTCAGTAAAAGAGAAATAAATTGCTGTTCACAGACAGTGTTTAACAGGGAACCTGATTCACTTGTTCAAACTTAGGAAAAATTCCATAATAGCTCAACAGTTTTGTTCATGACTCTCTTCTGATCTATGTGGTCTAAACATCACAGAAAATGCTGGTGAGAGATAAGAGCACATTCTGATTTAAACATGAAGTTAAAAATAACGTTGTCTGATGAGTTTGATAATGGAAGTATTCTGAATTTTACCTCTATTTCATGTGGAAGTAAAATGTCAGGATGGACTGAAGATACTTAGGACTCAGATGTGATGGCACTGGGGGAACTGTCAGAATGCACAGAGTAAGAAGCTGTAATTCACTGAGGGGAGAATGGCTCAGAGGTACAGAGTGGGCTTAACATACATCATGCCCTGAGTTCCAATTCCAACACTGAAAAAAGAGAAACGACGAGAAAAAGAGGAAACAGTGTACTCTTTTCCTCAGTGGGTGTACTGATTTCTATTCTCAAGAAAAATGGCTGATGGTTCCTTTTTGTCACATATTGGCCAGCTTTTCTTATTTTTCAGTGTCTTTCTTCCTCATAACTATTTCCATGTTTAACTGGGGTGAAATGAGATGTCAGTACCTATTTACATTTCATGATTAATGAAATTGGGCAGTTTTGGAAATATTTATTGGCCATTTGTAGTTATTCTTTTGATAATTATCTCTTCAGAGCATGTACTGAGTTTGTAGTTGAAACACTTTCTTGCTTTCTTGTATTTAGATGTGCAGGTTTTGTAGTTGTGAAATTTTTCAGGTGTTCTTTGTCATGGAAATATCTTATTTCCTCATCAATTTTGAAAGATAGTTTTGCAAGATATATCAATCTATACTGGAGGTTGTTTTCTGCCAAGATTTGAAATACTTCACTCCAAGCTCTTCTGACTTTGAGTATTTGCACTGAAAACTCTGCCGTGATCCTGATGCACTTCCCTTTAAATGCAGTTTTTTTTCCTTTTATCTGAATGCTTTCAGCATTTCATTCTTTTGTTGGATATCTGGAACCCTGACAATTATATGTTTATGTGTAGTTATTTTATATCTCAGCCTTTGGAGTCCTATCTGCCTCAATTATCTGTATGTCCAGTTTTCTGCCATTGTATCTGTGAATAGCTATTTAAAATATTTTTTGTACTGTCTCCCGCTTCCTCAGTCCTCAACAATCAGTCCTATGTAATCCTTCTTTGTGCTGTCTAGGAGCTGTTGGATTGATTTCTCATGGTCCCCTGTCATTTCTCATAAGTTATTGCTATTCTGTTCATTGGCCGCAATCCTGTCCTCTAGGTCTGAAATTCTGTTCTCACATTCATTCATCCTACTTTGCAACTTTCATTCTCATATTTAATCACCTGGAACTCTCTTTAAAACTATTTAACAGGTTCCACTGCTTTTGTTATCTCAGATTCTTTCATGTCTATGAATAGCTATGCGTCCAAACCGTTGCACAAATCTTTACATAGAAACACACACACAGAAAAAATAAAAATAGTCAAAAGCACTCTTCCTAAGACTGAAACTCATCATAAATAAATGAAAAGGTATCAAAAAAGATGAAGCATGGGACCAAAAAGTCAAAAGATTATCTTTAGAATTAATGACCTTGACAAAGGTAAAAATCAACAACTCTATTATTTCAGGAAGATAACGAAGGAGATAAAGGAGGAAGTCATTGAAGAAACTAAAATTCAGAAAAAAGATGAAATAAAAAGTTTGCAGATAAGAATCTCAATACAATCTCAAATCAACTATTCCCTGAAAAGCCTCAGTAATCACTGACTCAGGAAGAGAACTTTGTTTTGGGCTGAATGACAAAGTTGATTCTAATCAACTAAGAACTCGTCCTTAAAAATTTGAGAATTCTGGCACACTCTTTGTTATGTCTTTTATCCTGATATCCCCATCATCTCTGGCCTATGGTTTTAGGAGGTCATTGGGAATTCTTTTTGGGGGTGATGGGGTCTAAGGTGACAGGGGGGGTCAAGGATGCAATGCTGGGATTGATTCAAGGTAGAATGCTAGGTGACCTACCCTGCCTGTGAGTGCTAGCTGATCCAGAGGTGGGAAGCCTGGATACAACACAAGGGGCAGAAAGCAGTCAGCTGCTGCTTGTTGCTGATGTCACTGCTGGTCGCTTGCTGCCGCTTTGCTGATTTGGCCAACTCTGAACTGTTTATCCACTGTGATGCCCCTCTGTCATGCCATCCTGCCCTGGAGTCACCAACCATGAATTTAATCCTCTACAAACTGAGGTACAATAGCGTTTTTTCCTTTTCTTTCAGTGTCAGGGATTTTGTCTCAGCAAAAGAAAAGGAACCAGGTCTCTGTTCAAAAAGCATACATGAATTTCGAGTGGGAACAGGACAGTAAGGTAAAGCTTAATGCACAGCAAAGCAATTCAGTGACATAAGAACAGAAAACTTCAGAAATACCTGGAAAGGTATGTGATATCAGGTGCAAGAGATATTTAGAACCCCAAAGAGGCAGGGCCAGTTAGGAATCATATTATAGTTGAAATGTCAACAGTACAGAAATATAAAAGAACATTGAAAGCTAGATGAAAGAATCACAAGGGACTTACAAAAATAAAACCATCATGGTAACAAAAACTTTATCCGTAGTAAACTCCGAAGACTATGAGATTGCAGAATAATGCACTGAAAGAATAGAAAGAAGACGAAGGGCTGCGCCGGGAGTTAGCTTAGTGGTTCCGGCGCCTGTCTCGCAAGGACAAGGACCCAGTTTCAATCCCTGGTCACCACATACCATACTGGGCATGGAGACCCACACCCAGCAGCAACCAGTACCACACACCACAGTGCCGGGCGTGGTGGCTCACGCCTGTCATCCCAGCACTCGGGAGGCAGAGGCAGGAGGATTGCTGTGATGTGAGTTAGAGGCTGAGCTCAGGGCCAGCCTGAACCACAAAGCAAGACCCTGTCTCAAAAAACCTTAAAAAAAAGAACAAAGATGAAAGCCTACCCCCAGGAGTCTATCCAGTGAAGCTCTCCTTCATAACCAAAGGAGAAATAAAAACTCTCACTGATAAATTGAAAGTAAAGAAATTCAAAAGTACCATTTCAGCATTACAGAAGATACTTAAAGGGATCTAAAATAAAGAAGAGGAAGGATGGGTGTGCATTTGAGAATTAGGAGAACATCAAATATTAGGCAAACAATTCAGTGGTAAGAATGACTATATACATTTCTACAATTAACTCTGAATATAAATGGGTTTAATTCTCCAATTAAAAAGTACAGATTGATAAGCTGGATAAAAAACTGCACAAGATCCACAGCTGTGGTGCCTGCAAGAAACATACCTCATCTGTTAGCACATCCACATGCTTGAAGTGAAAAGGTGTAATGTTGTCATCTCAAGGTTGTTGAGGAAACGGGTTTTGGCTCAAGGCTGAGTGAGGCCCAAGGCTGAGTGAGGCCGCAGAGTCACCATGGAGGGTTCAAGGAACACTTCCGCTTTTATTCGGCAATGCACACACTTATGAAACAAATGGCAGGGGGAGGAGCCATACGGGACAACCGTGGATTGGTTGAACCATGCACGGAGGCGGGCAGTTGTATTGGGCGGCTATGGATTGGTTGCATGGTTTTGCCTGGGGGAGGAGTCATGACAAAGTGGGCAGGATTGAACCCCAGAGGGCCTTAAGCCAGTTTCGAGGCATGGAAGCAGATGCGCTAGCACTTCTATTATTCTCTCTGTTGCTAGGAGACATATGTGTGGTGTCCTTGACCCAGCCAACCCTGGATTTCACCTTCAGTGTAAGACATTATTTCATCCAAATTGAATCTGAAATCAAGCAGGATGAGCCCCACTCATACACGACAAAGAATACATCCAGACAATATTTGTCACATAAAACAACAAAGAATAGTCCATATGGGTATAGGGAACAGTCCATGAAGAATATATCACACATTAATATCTATGTACTGAACATTGGCACACTTAGTTGCATAAAACAAACACTACCCAACATAAAAAGACAGACTCCAATGCAATTTCAATGGGTCGTTTCAATACTGAAGTTTCACCAGCAGATAAGAGTCAAACAAAATTCAACAAATCTCTGCATAAAAATACACCCAAAATTAAACTTGACGGAGTAGTTTGGATAGTTCTAACAACTACAGAATGCACATCTTTTCAATAGTTGATAGAACTTTCTTCCAAGTAGGGAATGTTTGTAGTTTCTCTACTCTCCTGGTGTGAATATAAAGTAGTTAATCTTTTATAGAAGTCGATATCGAGATTCTTCAAATAATGAAAAAGAACTGAAATGTGACTGTTCTGATCTTTGAAGTGTTCGTTATGATTTATAGTCAAGCGCTGGGTATTTAGCATAAGAAAGAAGAAAGAAAGCAAGAAAGAAAAAAAAAAAAGAAAGAAATGACACTGTCAGCACAACATACAAAAATCTATGAAACACAACGAAAGCAGTGATACAAGGAAAATTCATAGCAGTGAATGCCCATATTAAGAAAATAGAGAAAGATCAAATAAACAACCAAATGTTGAAGCTCAAGCTTCTATAAAAAGGAAAAGTAAGACAAACCCCAGGCTCACACAAGGAAGGAAATTATAAGGATTAGAGCAGAAACTGATGCAATGGAGACTAAAAGAATGATACAAAAAACAATGAATTGAAGAGTTGGCTCTTTCAAACACTAAATAAAATCAAGTAATCCTTAACTAATCTTATCAAAAAAGGAAGGGAAAGGCTCAAATCCATACAATTAGAAATGAATCAGGTAAAAACCATAACAGATCCAGTAGTAATTCAGATGAGTCAATGCCTATTTCAAAAACTTATACTCTGATAAGGTGGAAAACACAGAAGAAATGGACAGATTTCTAGATATTTTTGAACTTCCAAAATTCAATGAAGAAGATATAAAATGCTAAATGCCCCAATATCAAACAATTAAATTTAAGCTATAACTATAAAACTACGACAAAGAAAAGTCCGGTCATGATGGCTTCACTGCTGAATTCTAGAAGAAATTTATGGAAGTCATAATGCCACTACTTCTCAAGCTTTTTAATGAAATCAAAAGGGATGCAAGACTCCCAAATTCATTCTTCAAAGCAACTACTACCTTGATTCTAAAATCAGAGAAGACCCAATCAAAAAGAAAATTGTAGTCAACAGCCATACCACCGTGAGTGCACCTGATCTTGCCAAAAATACTGTATAGATTAAATGCAATCCCAATTAAAATCCCAACAGCATATTTCAGAAAGAGAGAGACTATAACTCAAAAAATTCACTAGAAGTAGAGAAGACATAGAATAGCAGAAGCAATTTTAGGCAAAAAGATCATGGCAAGGGATATCACAATCCCCAATTTGAAACTATACTACAAAGACACTGTGATTAAAAAATAAAAACCATGACAGCACTGGCCAAGAAATAGACCTAAGGATCAATGAAACAGACTAGAAAGTGCAGAAACAACCCCATACATATTAAGACAACTCATCTTTGATGAAGGAGATTAACATCCTCAATGGAGGAAATACAGCCTCTTTAATAAGTGTTGCTGGAAAAACTGGGTTTCAACCTGCCAAAGAGTAAAGCTAGATATATCTCTTTCACCATGCACTAATCTAAAATAAAAGTGAATTAGAGGCTTAAATATTAAGACAGAAACACTAAACCTACTGGAAAATAGATTAGGTAGAACTCTTGGAGACACTGGCATAGGGAAAGACTTTATGAATAAAACCTCAGCAGCACGGGAACTAACACAAAGAATAAACAATTGGGATCTCATCTTATTAAAAAGCTTCTGTACAGCAAGAGAAACCACCAACAGCAAAAAAGACAATCTACACAATGGGAAAAAATTTTATCAGCTGTTCCTCAGAAGACTACTATCTAAAATATATAAAGAACTTTAAATAAAATCAGCCTCCCCAATATAAGGACTCAATTCAAAAATGGGAATCTGAAATCCAAAGAACTTTTTCAGATGAAGTATTAAAGGTGATGAAGAAATATAAGAAAAAAACTGTTTGGGGCCGGGGATTTAGCTCAGTGGTTCCGGCGCCTGTCTCGCAAGCGATCCCCGGTTCGATCACCTGGGTTCGATCCCCGGTAACCACATACAATACTGGGTGTGGAGACTCACACCCAGCAGCAACCAGTACCACATAGCACAGTGCAGGGCATGATGGCTCACACCTGTAATCTCAGCACTCAGGAGGCAGAGGCAGGAGGATTTCTGTGATGTGAGTTTGAGGCTGAGCTCAGGGTCAGCCTGAACCACAAAGCAAGACCCTGTCTCAAAAAAACCTAAAAAAACAAAACAAAACAAAACAAAACTGTTCAACATCACTGGCTATTCAAGGGATGCAGATGAAAACAACACTGAGATTTCATCTCACCCCAGAAAGAATGGTTGCTATCAAGAAATAAACCAAGAGCATGGGAAAAAATGAGAATTAAGTTGTGTCTTATACTGGTACAAATCCCCATTATGGAGTGCAATCATGATGTGTATATTTAATGTACCAATAAAGATAATTTTAAAAAAAGAAAGAAATAAACCAAGAGCAAGTGCTGACGGGGCTGTGGGGAGAAAGAAACCCTTCTCTACTGCTGGTGGGAATGTAGACTGGTGCAAGCACTGAATCAGTATGGAGACTCCTCAAAAAACTAAGATTAGAGATCCCATTTGACCCTGGTACTCCGCTGTATGCATATACAGGAAAGAATTAAATTACATGATTCGTATTATAGCAACACATGTACCTATGTTCACAGAAGCTCAGTTTTTGATAGTTAACTGTTGGAAACATCCCAAACTGTTATATTTCTTCATTGCCTTTAATACTTCATCTGAAAAAGGTCTTTGGATTTCAGATGTCCATTTTTGAATTGAGTCTTTATATTGGGGGGGGGCTGATTTTTTTTAAGTTCTTTATATATTTTACATAGTCTTTTGAGGAACAGCTGGTAACACCCCAGCCCGTGAACTGGAGATTGGATAAAGAAGATTTAAAACAAAATAAAATGAAGTATTACTCTGCGATAAAGGATGATGTTTGAGTCATTTCTATTCAAATGGACATACGTTTAGAACATACTCATAAGTGAAATACATAGGTCACAGGTGTATAAATATTGTATCTTTTCTCTGGTATGAAAAACTGAAGACATAGATGAGTTCTAGAGTGTATGACAGATACTGTGAAATAGAAAATATTAAAATGGTAAAGGAAGGATAGAAATATATGATATGGGGGAAATGTGATGGTAAAAAAGGGAAAGAAAGGTTATGTATACCTGGGGGTTTGTGTGGTGGGCAAGGGAATAGAAAAAACTGAGAATTAAGGTGTGTCAGATAGTGGTACAAATTTTCAACGTCAACTGTGATCATGATGTATATATAAAATGTACCAATAAAATCAATTCATTAGTAAAAAAAGAAAAAACTGCCTCAGGGTAAACATATTACAAAGATGATCTCAGCATTCTTAAAACCAAGAAGTTTACAAGCAAGAAATGCTGGACAATTGATGAATTCCAGAAAATATTATTCTATAACTTAATAGCCTGGACTATTACAACAGCATACTTTGTATGGCAGAAAGCTCCATATCATAAACAGTATAAATTCTTTTTTACATAATTGTCATTTATTCTCTTTTCAATTTTTAATTGACATATACAGATATATAATATTTTGCATGTGTTTCCTCTGCACATGATTAGATCAAGACAATGAGTGTATCCATTTCTTCAGATACTCTTAATTTTCATGTGAAGAGAATTTGAAATCTACTATTTTAGCGTTTTCTAAATAGGTACTGCATTTTGATGAACTCTAGTCACCACTTTGTGGAATACATCTCCCTATCTCACTGAAATGTTGCCCCTTCTGATCAACAGCCTCCCCTCATGTCCCTGCCCTTGCTCAGCCTTGGCACTCACCATTTTGCTCTACACATTGTAAGAACTTATTAAAAGTTAAAAACTACTAGTGAAAAAACAACCAGGACAAGACTCCTGGATTTAACAAGACCGAGGAACATTTCAGCCAGTATCTTTTTAGACATAAATCAAGGAAATTATTTTTAAAGATCATAACTGAATATTTATGACATTCTAAAATGGTTGACCTTTCATCCCAGAAAAGAAAAAGTCACCACGTGTAAATAAGTAACAAGCTGGAAATTGTAGTTCCCTGAAAGACTAAAAATACATCTATTGTACAATGCGGCTAGTCCACTCTTCAGTGCATAACCAAAGGCTGGAAGATCAGCACAGAGCACAATGCCAGTGTATGCCTTTATTAATGGCCCTGTAAGTGAGAGCTAAGGTACAGAACCAGTGGGTGAAGGAATGAAGAAAATGTGGCCCAACACTCAGAAGTGAAATAAGTAGGACACAGATGTGTCAATACCATACCATTTCTCTGGTATGAGAGAGACTGAAGGTGTAAATGAGTTCTAAAATATATGATAGGCGTTGTAAAATAGAGAGACAATGTTCAAAGGAAAAGGGAAAAAGGTAGTTGGGATAAATGAGGAAGGGAAAGAAAACATTTGATGGTAAAAAAGGAAACAAAACTTATGTATCAGGGGGCAGAGTTGTAGGGAGAGTAGGGGAATAGGAAAAAGAATCAAGATGCATCATGTTCTGGTAGAAATTCTCAATGTTGAATGTGAAAATATATAAAAATATATAAATAATATATATATATATACACAAATAAATATAAATATATATGTATAATATATAAAATGTACCAGTAAAATCAGTTTAAAAAATATAGTCTATGCACACAATGGAATATTAGTCAGCTGCAGATAGAATTGAAATCCTGTCAAGTGTAGCAAAAGGTATGGGACTGGAGAACATTTTATTAAACAAAATAAGCCTGACAGAAAAAGATAAGTACTTTATGTTCTGCATTATAAATGGAAGCTAAAATTTTCAGTATAAATGTAGACAAGTGACTACTGAAATGTGGGGTTGTACAAAGAGAGTTGGTTTTTCCATTGGATGCAGATATAAAAAAATCAACATAACAATATCCAAGTTAAACTGTACATCAAGCAGATATAATAGACCTCTCTGAGTGTTCTACCCAACAGCCAGTATAATATGTATTGTTTTCAGGACTTGATGTAACTTTCTCCAAAATAGACAATACATTAGGTTATAAAGGTAATCTTATCAAATACAAAAAGTGAAATAATCTTAATGGGCCACAATGGAAATAATTTAGAAATCAACAAGCAAAAATACAAAAAATACATACATATGAGGAGATTAATAATATGCTTTGAACAATCAGTGGGTCACTGAAGGAACCCTGTGGGTGAATCTGGAAACATCATGATGGTGAATACAATGATTCTCATGGAGGTGGCAGCTGTGGTGACAGTACTGATGAGCAAACTAGCGAGTTGATGTTTAAGTGATGAGGCTGTGGCGATACTGTCATGGTGAGGATGTTAGTACAAGAGGAAAGTGGTTAATGTCAAGAGTAATGGTGAGGATGGCTTCACAGACATCAGGGTGGTGACAGTGATGGTGGAGGGAAGGAAAGAGGAGAGAAGCAGTGATAACTGGAGTGTAATAGTAATGTCATGGTGATTATGGTAATGGTAGTGTCCAGGAAGCACTCTCATACTCTTTCCTTACAATGATAACCATGACTTTCCAGGCTAATCTGGAAAGATAATCCAGATCGATCTCCTACTGACAGGTAACGAGAACTCACAAGGGTCCTGAGAAACCTCCACAAGAGCAAAGCCATAGCCTGAGAATGTCTGTCCACGGAATTCTTACTTTCAGAAGGCTCAAAAGAAGGCAGCTGATTATTATGTGTTAAAACCTTGTGTGCAAGTCAGACGAAGGTCCGTTTCTCGGGACTCTCATTACTATTTCCTAAAATCATTCTTACAACTCCACTAGGTGATAGCGATTCATTAAGTGCTTTATAAAAATTAAACATTCACTAGCATCTCATGATCCAACTCATAATTATCTTCAGAGTCTTCAGATGAAGAAATGAAGTCTACAAAAATTATGTCAGCTGCTCCAGGGTTTTGACGTGAGAGAGATCCAAAGCTCAAACTCAGGCAGAGTCTGCTGGAGTCTAAAGCTCCCAGACATCTTCACCATGAGCATAGGCTCCATTGTCCTTTTTGAATAAGTTGAATAACATGAGCATACAGGGTCACAGAAAGCAAACAATGGGTTTGGAAGGAAACTGGATACCATCTACGGTCGGTAGGCAAATTCCGGTCTTCTCTTCTCGGCACCACCGAACCCAGGAGGCATCGCAGTTCAGTCACTGAATAGCACCCTGATGACTTCTTGACTCTCAACTCCCCTACATCCTTGAGGAAGAACTCTGAGTTGTCACATCCTTTATGTCTCCAACCCTCCCAACATTTGTCTCCTTTTTCCATACATGATTCTCTTCCCTTCACATCAAACCAACTATAAAATATATTGTGCCTACTCATTCCAAAGATGAGGAGTCCTTGTTCTCATCGAGTCTGCTGCTCCAGCACTGACCACAGGGGAAGGACAACACTGTTTTGAACTCCAGTTTCTCAAGGAAAGTTGTGGTTGTGTGAGAAGGGATGGTTTGTTGGCCCAATTTCATAATCAAAGTTGCATTATTTCTCTGTCTGGTATATGTTGGGAACCACCCTGTTTGGGAATTGCAAGGTCAAAATTGACCAGGCCTTCCTGCCTGCAAAGGACTTTGGACTTGACTTTTGTCTTCATCTCTGGTAGAAACAGAGACTCAATGGTCCCACATGCTGTGATGCTTCAGGGCAGAACTGCACTGGATCTCTCCCTTCTCAAGGATTATTGCTGACATCTGCCTTGCCCCGAGGAATCCTCATCTACATAACTTCTCTAGGACTATTGTTGGTGTGGCCCTGCCTTTCTAGGTATTTTGGAATGTAGATAATAAAAGGTGTGGTAGGCTGGGGTCTGAGTCCTTGCCGCCCAGAGTAGCATGGATCAGACCCAAGCTCAGTTTTCTCTAAGTCTCATTTCTGCCTAATTATTAATTATTTCGCTGTGTGCCGTGAACTCACAGGAGACTATAACTTAATGCAAAAGTTCTAGTTACGTTCCCTTGCCCTGTTTACTACAGGTATACTAATTTAAATAGGACATTACTTAGAGTGCATCGTATCGCAGTGCCTTTGTTAAGGAATGTTGAAATATTGAAGTCAATCGATAGGAGAAAACCAGATAATAGAACGGTACCAACCTCCCTCTACTTCATAGAACGAAGCCTGCCTTGAAAAAATCCTCTTTATTCTTATTATGAATACGTCAGTGCAGAGTTTATGTATGTGTGGAAATATGGTGGTCTCCGTTGGAACAGAAAAAAGAAGGTAGGTGAGACACTAGTTCAAAGTGATACTGGTCAGAAGCTGTTTTGTTTTTCAGCCCAACTGAATTCCTCCTTGGTTAGCTTTCTCCTGAGCTGATGCTTATGTGTCTCCCTACTGCTTCCTTCTTGGCAGCCCTACCTGGAACTGAGGTGTACTTCAGGTAGATGTCTTCCTTATTGGTCATCCTTATCTAGCTGATGTACCATATTTTGAACTGATGTTTCCTAATACAAGTTTAAACTTATTATAGAAAAATCAGCAATAATGATATCATGTGTAACCAATCAATGGCTTACTCTCTGTACCATTTCAAGCTGCAAACCCTATATAAATGGTAGACAGACAAACGAAAGCCATCTAGTTCTCTGAGGAATTATCCCAAACATGTCCAGTGATGTAAATCAAGTTTGCTGTCTGCCTCCAAGTCCTGTGTTTCCACGTTTTCCAGTTAGTGATTACACCATGAATTTCTAGAACTAACATGTGCTAGTAATGATTAGAATTTTTATTCTGGTTGACTTGTCTGTGTGAGTGAGAAATTAAAGTGGCCTACTATGATTTTGTTGAAGTGAGACCACTTACATTGATGCTTGTAGCTAGTATATATTCCCCTACCCTTGTCATATTATTTCTCTGTTGGTGATTCCCCGTCTTTCCCCTCCTGTTCCATGGATTGCCATACATGTTGGATTCTTTCTGTGGGAGTTCAAGAAATTGTCATCTTTCTTGTTTCTTTCTATGATCACATTCAACATTGAGAATTTGTACTTGTAAGTGACACACTTGATTCTCATTTAGTTCCGTTCCCCTGCTCTTGTATACACATATACTCCCCAAACACCTATATACATAAGCTTTGCTTTCTTTTTTAACCATCAAACCTTTTATTTCCCTTCTTTACTTTCCCCTCCCTCTTCTCTTTGCCTATTGAACATTTTATTCTTATTTCACAACACCTTTGACACACTTTGAGACTCATTTAAACCTTCAGTTTCTCATACTATAGAAATGATAACAGTATTCACACATCCGTGATCGGTGAGGTCTTTACATCTCCATTCATTTTTCAAGGCATCTTTTCTGGATATAGCAATATCATTTTGGAATTACTTTTCTTTAGAGCTTGAAAAGCTGCATTCCATGTAGTAGTTCTTTAAGTTTTGGGTTGAGAAAAACCGCTGTTATTCTGATGGGTTTGTCCTTGTACATAGTTGGACACTTTTATCTAAAGGCTTCTAAGATCCTGTCTTTATTCTGAGTTTCTTGGGTTTTGTCTATGCGTGGAGGAGAGCTCCTCTTCTGGTCATGTCTGTTTGTGGTTCTGAATGCCTCCCTAACATAAGTATTCATCTCATCCTCTAAACTTTGGGAATATTCTTCCCTAAGAATTATTTTATACCATTAGTCTCTGTCTCTAGCCTCCCTCAAGTCTAATGATTTTTTTTTTTTTTAGGTTTTTGGAGACAGGGTCTCGCTTTGTGGTTCAGGCTGGCCCTGAGCTCAGCCTCAAACTCACATCACAATCCTCCTGCCTCTGCCTCCCGAGTGCTGGGATTATAGGCGTGAGCCACCACGCCCGGCACTGTGGTATGTGGTACTGGTTGCTGCTGGGGTGAGTCTCCACACCCAGTATTGTTATGTGGTTACCGGGGAATTGAACCCAGGCCCTTGCGCCTGCAAGACAGGCGCCGGAACCACTGAGCTAACTCCCCGGCCCCTCAAGTCTAATGATTTTTAAGATTGTTCTTTTAGATTCATCTAGAAGCACTTGGATCATCTCCTGTTTGTCTCCTGGTGTTTTCCCCCCATTAATACTGAGTTATATTCAACTACCTTAATTTATTCTTTAGGTCCTGAAAAATCTCTCTTCTCATTGATCTAACCTACTCCTGCAACATTCTACTAAGTTGTTATTTTCAAAATTTGTGTTTGATACTATTTCATTCTCCCTAATTTGCACTGAGGTGGCCTTGCACAGCCTTGCAGTCTATGGTAGCTCTTCCAGAGGGTTATTTGTGTCCTCTCCAAGCTCCTCAGTCATCTCAGTTATTGACTCATTCAGATGCGTGGTGCGTCTTCTTGAAGTCCTTTGATCATCATAGTTAGTTGATCACTGGAGCTGATCAGTTCTGTCTTCTCTGGGCTCTTCTGAAATTTTTCCTGTTCTTTTTTGAGATGTTCATCTGGAAATTCACTCACTTTAATGCCTTTAAAATCAGCATTTGGGGAGTTTTGAATTTTTTCAGGCATCTTGTCGCCATTTTTTTCCTCATAATTATTTCTTATGTGCCTCAGCCTCCTTCCGGCCTGATTTCTCTCAGACTTGCAGTTGCGAAGTTTCCCAGTGTTGAATAATGGAGAGAACAGACAAAGCCTGAGGTGTGAATTTTGGGTGGTCACTCACCATCCCCAGATCTTCCTACTTCTGTTTCTATCTCAGAACTCCAGAGCCCTGTCTGTGCCTCCATGGAGACACAGCCCCAAACCTGGATCATCTGCATCAGTTATCAGGATTTCTAGCTTCCTTCCAATTCTCCAACTTCTCTCTGGCTCAAAGGAAATCAAGAAAGTGTGTCCTTGCATGATCATCTCTATTTCAAGGTCACAAAGTCCAGCAGCTCGGTTTGTCCTGCAGTATTCAGCGCTGGTGAAATGATGAAACTTTTCACTTCTGTTTCCAGGAATTTCTGAAAATGAAATACAAAATGTTGCAGGTTTTAGACCTCTGTTGTGAGCCATGCTCAGGACAGCAGTAGCTTTGGTTCTTGTTCTAGTCCCAGCTTCCATATTTCCACTATTTGCTCTCTCTTTCAGATCATTCCTGTAGGGGTTTCATTATCTCCTCATGTATTCATGAAAACACTGATTTAGAGGAGTGTCTTAGTGCTATTTTGCAGTGTTCTTTTATCTAGAGCCCTGTGATGGACTCTATGTTTGCTTTTATAAGCTAATCAACATCAATATAATAAAATACTCCAATAGTCATCTAAGCATGAGTCCAGCTGTATGTTGTTTTTCATGGTGATTTAAAGAGGGTTCAATCCTGTTGAAGTAGAAATTTGGGAAATGACAAGCTTCTACCCTGAGAATCGGCCTGACCCCAGGTATCTTTCCTCCCGAAACCCCTCTTTCACAGGACTGTGACCCTTTATATTTCCTCTGGGACAACAGTTGGCTTTGACCATAGATCTATCTCTGGACCTCTCCTTTGAGGAGCGTACACCCCCTTCTGTGACTGATACAATTCGGAGATGAAGTCTGTGAGGTAGTTTAATGACATCCTGACAACCTGGGGACATAGGGCACTGTTTCTCTTTGAGGCTAAGATAAGAAGGAGACACAGGATTAACTAATTGCCTTTATTTTTTTGTCTATGTAAATTGCTGTGCAACAAAGTTTGTATATAAGGGACCCTCCTGTCATTGTGATTTGCTCAGTTGGGTTTTAGACAGAGTCCACTGGGCTGGTGTATCCACCTTAAATAAAATCCTCCTGACTCCCATTTGATCTCTCCTGTCCCTTGGAATTCTCCAACACTGTCTTGGGAAGCTGACCAGGGGCGAAGAGTGTCTGAATATAAAACTAACTTGTCTAAACCAAAGAGTAATTCTTGCAAAGGTGAACAACCAATATATTCATAAATTGCTATTGACTGTGATACTTCTTTGCAGAACATGTTGCAAGAGTGTGTTCTGGAACAGATAAAATTGACAGCTATATCTTGTGGACAGTGTATGATACTCTGCTATCATATAGTTCATAAGATACTACTTGCTTTCAAGGCAAAGATGCAAAACTGTCTGCCCTCATGCTTTTCCAGCTAACTCACTGACTACGTAACTAGAATACCACCCTCTTTGACAAAATGAACAACAACTGGAAGTTTCTCGGCTGTTGAGCTGGTGTGCACCTCATACCTGTTTCCACCCACGGGTCTTCCCAACAATTGGACATTGACTAAAAAGTACATTCAGCTTGGGTTGCCCTTGGGGAATTTGAATTCACCACCACAGAAGAGGCACAAAAACTATAATGACCAGTGAGCCAATGCAAGAAATAACAAATGAAGTCACAAAGCAGGAGGCGCTGCCAATGACTTTTCTGTCTAATCTCCACTGTAGATATCCACCTTGTTTCAGAGGAGAAGTGAGCTCTTACCATTGTCTCTCACAATCACAGTCACAGTCCATTTTACAAACATAAGGAGCAAGTACTCAGTCTAGGAAGAGACCGAGATGATGTGGGGTGTAGTCAGCTTGCAATATTTAACAATGATAAAAACAAGTTTAGCTCCTTAGGCTTCTGTGCTGGAATCTGCATCCCAGGACATCTTCCTTTATGATCTGCATCACTGGCTGCTCCTACGCTCCATTTGCAGTGGTGTTTGGCCAAGGGGAGCCCAAGAGCGGTGAGGGAATGGGACAGCAGGAAGAAAAGATGTAGCTGTTTCTGCCTTGGCTCCCACTTTCCTGCATGAACTGGACATCTCAGCAGTGACTGGACTTTTGTTTTTAGTAATTCAAAGCCAGTTCTATGTTCCTGGAACTCTCTGTCACTTTGCCCACTTCCGGTCAGGAGTAGTAGGAGGCTTGTGGCCACATGGTCAGACCTGGACCCCCATCCTGTGTTAATGCCCTGTGCTCCTGCACACACCCAAAGAACCAGACCTCTCCTCAAACCTTCCTCGGTGAACTCATGTGACTATACTTCTCTGCTCACCAGCTAATACTCTGCCATTGTACTGGACCTACCCTTTCTAAACAGGGGCAAACTATTTCTTATCAAATATCACAGAGCAAGAAACCACATTTCCAGAAAAGAAGGAAAGAGCACTCTTCTGCCAATGTGTGGTCCTGCAGCACCAAACAGAAACACCACTTCTTCATGTGCCGGCCTTTTATAAAGAAAAATGTAAAACAAAAACCTTGCACTTTGAAATGGGAATATTCAGGATGTGGACCTGCTAGTCATAGAGTGCTGTTTTCCTGACCTGCACAAACAATGTGCAATAGTCAAGCACAGTTCTCTGTGTCCATCCCACCAGAATGGTAACCTGAACTTGATCACAAAATGGTCCTATTAAGTGCCTCATGCAAACTGTCCATTCTTCCCAGGTCCCTGAGTGTCAATATTTTATTTCCAACAAATCTCTTCTTCCAAGTGTTGTTATTACCCAAAACTGTATGAAAACTTGGACACATACTCTCTTCCTTTCTGTAGATGAAATCTAAATCCCTTTTCAATGGATTTGGGATTTGTGGCTCCCAGACTAATATCAAATAACAGAAGCAACAACATGCAAGCTTCCAGGTCTGGATGCTGGTAACTTCTACTTTTATTTGGACTTTGCTCTTGGAACACACTCTCAACATTGTGAGAAAACAAAGCAGCCACATGGACAGATCACATGGAAGTGTTCATGACAGGAGCAGCAGCTGAGGTTACAGCTGCCAACTAATATCAACCCCCAGAAAGAGAAGCAACCATGTAGATGACCTGGGTCTGCAGGTGGAGTGATGTGGAACCTACAGGAGATTTTCCTAGCTACATGTGCCAAAAACTTTAACTTGATAAGTATGTACACTATGTGAAAATGCAATTGTTTTCTGAGAGGAAAAAGGAGAAGAGTGTGATAAATTTCAAGATAATATTGACTACAGGATGCTTGTTGAGTATTTACTATTTGTCTTGATATTTTTCTGTGGGTGTTGTATATACAAACTCATTGAATCCTGACAGTTCTTATCAACTGCCTTTCAGATGAGGAAATGGAGGGGGGCAAAGTGGCTTCCCACAGCAATACAGCTGGATGGGGACAGGGTCTCACTGTAAATCGCAGTGCCCCATTTCTTAGTGTTTCTTATTGTAAAACCTCACAGAGAGCGGTCAGATAGCCCCACATCTACCCATTCATGTCTCATTTTCATCTCACATTTGTTCAAAGAGAGACTTAGCTCTTAGTTTTCCCAGAACTGTTTTCTTCAATGACACAGTCAGGATCTGCACACATGGTTCATAAAACCAAACACTGTATAGACTGATATTTTGGCGTCTTCACCAAGTTACAAATGCACATAGTTACACACTGAACTTTCCCCGAAATGGGTACCTCAACCTTAACTTAAGTGAAATTCTCAATTTTCTTCCCCAGACCTGTTCTTAACCCCATAAGCTTCTCCCTTGAGAAAGTCATCCTGTTGTGATCATCTTAAGAGGCAGCATTTTCCTACTTGAATATATGGATTTACTACACATTTAAAAGCATAACCTCTAATTTACTGTGCTATGAGAGGAGAATAAACCCCAACAGTCAAAAGTAAAAGTAGAGAGTTAGGGGTTAGCTACAGATGGTGTAAAAGATTAGGGTTCCATGCTGACATGTATAATAAACACAACTGGATATTTGTATCCAATCAAAAATAAAGACAACAATCAATAACCTCAGCAGCATGATTCAGAGTAGCAAAGATAGGAACAACTCAAATGTTCAAAATATCAGAATGACAAAATGACCAGCAGAAATGTCCACCAGGAAAATGGAATATTACTCAGTCATAAACCCTGAGGCACTGGTACACGCAATGTGTTAATGGGTTTGAGAACATTTTATTTTATTTTATTTTTATTTATTTATTTTTTTGGTTTTTTGAGACAGGATCTCGCTTTGTGGTTCTCAGCCTCCAACTCACATCACAGCAATCTTCCTGCCTCTGCCTCCTGAGTGCTGGGATGACAGGTGTGAGCCACCACGCCCGGCACTGTGGTATGTGGTACTGGTTGTTGCTGGGCGTGAGTCTCCATGCCCAGTATTGTATGTGGTTTCCAAGGATCGAACCTGGGTCCTTGCACTTGCAAGACAGGTGCCAGAATCATTGAGCTAACTCCCCAGCCTGAGAACATTTTAAATGAGTAGAATAGCCCAAATGTCATTCTGTGGTTAAATGACCAATCACATGTGTCCATACATACAAAACAGACTATTGCACAATCATGAGAAATAATGCAACAACATGGATGAATCTTCACAACTTTGTGCTCTCTGCAAGAAACAAGACTGAGAATGTCACACAGTGGGTGATTCCAAAGAAATGAGAAGTCCAGGGCCGGGGATATAGCTCAGTGGTTCCGGCGCCTGTCTTGCAAGCGCAAGGACCCGGGTTCAATCCCCGGTAACCACATAACAATACTGGGTGTGGAGACTCACCCCAGCGGCAACCAATACCACATACCAGTGCCGGGCGTGGTGGTTCACGCCTATAATCCCAGCACTCGGGAGGCAGAGGCAGGAGGAT